>JBBMOC010000001.1:20585069-20764034 GCA_037975185.1 Centropyge bicolor
TCCACCCTCCAGCCCCGGACACGAACGACGAGCCGCCGCCAGGATTGATCCGATGTATTATTCACGCACCAAACTTCAGCAACTCGTCCGCTGGATATGGCTCCCGGTGTGAGGAGTGGGCGCGCGGGTCGACCCGGAGAGGCGGCGGCGGATCCCGGTGGGTGCCGGCCGCGGAGGACGGAGGATGCCGGAGGAGAGGGGAGGTGTTTGAGGAGCAGGTGGCGAGCCGGGGCGGCGGGGATGCTCGCCAACTGTCTGCTGTCTGCGGGGATGCTTTCGCTTCTCGTCCGGTGCGCTTTGGCCGCAGAGGGTAAGAGAGCACGCAGCCGCGAGAGGGGATGAGATCCAGGGGGGACACATGCTGATTGTTGCACTGTCACATTTGATCCGGGTTGCGGTGACAGTGACATCTAACACACCGGGTGGAAACTGGGATCTTTTGTTTGCAGCGCGCTATAATCCGCACATTTCTGCAGGGTGCATGAGCGACCGTGTGCTCATCGGCTTGTTATGTCGTTTTCAAGGGAGGAAAAACTTAAACCATCTATGTTTGCATGTGCTGTGAGGTGCAAAGGGCTGCTCATTGCATTGCATTTTGCGCAGTCGGGGAATGTGTCCAAGCGGCTCTTGTGAAGCAGGATGAATCCCCTGACTGACCGCACTGACATGAGATGTTGTGCTGCGCAGGGTTTTGCTTCATGTGATGTAACTCTCTCTGTCTCTCACCTACTCATCTCTCCACCTGAGCCTGAAGCCAACTCTTTTGTCTCTGTGATCAGTTTGCACTGCACAGACCTTGAACGTCTGCTTCTCCTCTGCAGCTGCTGGACTCATCATCATCATCATCATCATCATCATCATCATGAGCTATCTCAACTTTGTCTCCCATGTCAACTTCACTTCCCCTTCTACTCTGCTGTTGGCGTTTCATTTTTGGGTTGCATTAACATGGCAGAGGTTGTTATTATTGTCTGCAAATGAGCTTGAGGTTACTGTGGGAATGCAGTGCACAGGACAGTCAGTGTTTCAAAGCATCTGGGTCAGCACTAATGACACACATACTGTAGCTCACTGTAGCTCTGTCTGTCTCTGGCGGCATGAGAGCCAGCTGGGGTAAGGTTGGCCAACATAGCTCCCCTTCAAAACCCACGAGCGCTTGAAGAAAAGGCTGCGAAACATGTGCACTGATTTGGCTGCATCAGATCTCAGAGGCGTTCTGGTACAACCCCAGGTGGAGGCAGAACAACATGAGATGCTCTTTGTTCTAAGTGTGTGTATCTGACAGTAGCTCCATCTTCTCTCTCCTGTCTGCAAACTGTGATGTGGTGGCTATAGTCTCACCTCTGGTGAGGCACTGCTACAGTAGCAGAGTCTCCTCCTCCCTCCCTCCCACCTCTACCTCATCCTCCTCCTCCTCCTCCTTCTCACAGTCAGCACATCCATTCTTAAACACACGAGCAGCACCTGAGCCATACAGTGCATACTGGGTGAAAGAGACATACCATTGGTTGTAGTGTTTGCCTACATCAGGAAACTGTGCACTTGGCTTTGTGCAGATATGAGAAGTGGTTTAGTGAGAATGAATGTCTTACATAGTGATTGACTGAGTGTTCACACTAGTCTTTGTGCTGTCTTTTAACAGTGTGACTGGTCTGAAAAATGGAGGATGTACATGCAAGCACAGGGGTTCACAGCACCAGCATCCAGGATGTTCACATGACGAATCATTATTTAAAGCTCCACAAATTCAAAACGACATAACATTTCCATAACAAAAATGTCCTATTATGTATCTGTCTTAGCTGCCATCCCTTTTCTACAACTCTCGCCAAAACAAAAACCTCCTCATTAAAGAGACAACTCTTCATATTACCTTCAAGAAAACCAAACAAATCAGGGTTAATTTAATGATTTTTTTCAAACACACTCCACCCACTGCCCTGTGTACAGTTAAAACCTTAATATATGGTTCAATAATTTACTTTGGTTTGACAGTAATTTCCAAGGTTTGGTTTATACCAGATCTGCTCTTTCCTGGTTCCTTGTGGATCTTTAATGGGATAGATCACTCAGTGAATTAGCGGTGCAATGATTCAGACACCGTGGATTGGTATCAACAGATTCTGATCTCATTAATTGGATCAGGTATCAGCCACGATGTGACCGATCTGCATTACAGTTTCTGTCAGTGCTTTTATAAATTTCTGTTTTCTCCATCACTTACATTCATACAGTGGCAGCAGGCCACTGATTCTGTCTTTAGTGCCACAGTAAAGCCTGGCCTCATATTACCTTTCATAAAAAAATATTCTAATAATGCAGGGAGCTATGCATATTTTACATTTTCAAAAAAAGAGAGCAGTGGTATTGGATTGATACTCAGAACAGGCAGATAGAATCTGTATTGAAAAAAGTTGGACTCATCCATTATTCAGCAACACTATTACAGATCAAACCTCCATCAGTGATACAGCCATAAGAATAAATATCAAGATGACCTGAAGGCTTTCTTCTAATACTCACCATACATCATGATGTGCCTTTGGGTGTGGAAAATCACATTTTAGGTTACTTAGTTCTTGTCCATCATATTGGACTACAGGGTGAAGAGGAAATCAAACTAGAGCTGTCCCTTTCTCTGTGGAGGACATCTGACTTAGTAATTGCTTTTGTATTGTCATATTAGACAAAAAAGTTGTCTTAGCAATGTCATTGCTAAACACTACCTTAGCGCTAACCTAGCCTACTTGCGCTCTGCTAAAAGATTAAATTCCCGTCAGCCCTGCTGGTCCCTCCTGCCTCGTGTCTTGTGGGAGCTGCCTACTAGGAGATTGAGGCAGTAATGAAGGAGGCCCAGAAAGACCATCCAGACCTGGGTACTGGACTCCCTGATAGCGTCTTCGACCCTGATGTTGACTGCTCACAAGTCCTACAATGGGTGCCTCCTCTTCCTGAAGCAGCAGTTTTGATGGCCAAGTATGGTTCAAGACACCAGGGAGTTTGTGACCACCTGCTCTGTCTGTGCCTTGGGCAAGGCCTCTCATTGTTCCCCTGCTGGTCTGCTGCACCCTCTATCCATTCCTTGTCGCCCTTGGTCCCATATTGCCTCCCTCTAGTGGTAACACTGTAATTCTTACAATTGTTGATCGTTTCCCCAACTGTATGCATTATATTGCCCTACCTAAGCTGCCTTCAGCTCTAGAGACAGCTAATCTGCTTGTCTAACATGTTTTTAGACTACACAGTATTCCTGTGGATATTATTTCCAATCGATGCCCTCAGTTTGCATCCCAGGTGTGGCAGGCTTTTTGTAATGCATTGGGTGCATGAGTCAGCCTCTTCTCTGGCTACTATCTCAAGACCAACAGCCAGACAGAGCGATCATCACCCTGCTTCATGGAGTTCCCACTTCCTGTGGATTGAATATGCCCACAACTTCTTCACCTGATTGGCCTCAGGTATGTCACCCTTTTTGGCTGCTTATGATTACCAGGCCGCCCTGCCTCCTTCCTGCCCAGGAAGAGGAGGTGGCAGTCCCCACTGTGCATCAGGGAGGCCTGGACCACTGTCAATGCTGCTCTCAATCATTCCGACCTCCACCTACAAACGGATTCTTCCACCCCCCTGCTGATTGACAACTATCCAGCCTTCACTGTGAGGAAAATTTTGGACATTTGGCGCTAGGGCTTCTGGTTCCTTGTTGACTGGGAGGGGTATGGTCCAGACGAATGCTCCTAGATTTTTTTAGACTCTTACTGAGAGCACCCCCACAAGCATGTAAGGCCACCAGTAGGCGTCCATTGGGGGGGAATAACTCCAGACATAGCTGCTCCTCATTCTCACCTCTTCACCAGCAGCATTTAATCCCTTATGGTTTCTTTGCAAGCTCCCAGTTTGTCCAGTCTTCCAATGCTGAACAGACGCATGGACATCACCTTTCCCCCTGTGATTTCTTGTGTTCTTGTTGGCTTTGTCGCGTCTGTGCTTCAGGATCAATCTGCCACATCTGTGTGCCTTCGACCTACAACTCATCACCAAAGCAGTAAGTCTACCTCTTCCTACAGCCTCATCTGGAGCAACTCTCCTCAAGCCACATCCCCCCCTCTTACTAATGAGTCTACACTGCAGCACCACCAGCAACTCCTACATCAGCCTTTCGCTAGTTTGAGTTATATTTGGAGTTTTTGGTAATAAATCCCCTTAATCCTTTTCCTTTGTCTGTGTCTCGCTTCTGCCAAATGCCAAACTACTTTTCGGGCAGTAAAGAATTAAGTGTCACCATTGCAGTTGTATTGTCCACCAGTAAGTTAAGTAAGTTGAATATATAAATATCAAGATTGTTCATGTAAAAATAACAATGAGCACAAAGTATTTTCAGTTGATTCAGTTTCAAAAATCCACATCAGTATCGGCCCCAAACATCCAGCATCGGTCAGACTATACTGCTGTGTCTGTGTGCATGTGTGTGTGTGTGTGTCAGATTTACTGAATGAAAAACCTCCTCAGCTGCTGTGAGCTGGTGATATCCTGACTCACAGCCTCCTCCCCCTGTGTGGAATCAGTACAACATGTGCTTTGTACGGAAACGACAATTTTTGCCCGACAATCACAATTTTGTCCTTAAAAGCCTTCGACAGTCACTAGTGTGGGTATCTTGAGTAACGTAACTGCAGAGATGAAGCTTTTCCTTTCATGCACTTAGATTGGTCTTTAATTAACTGGCAGGTTCTCTTGTCTGCTTTATTGCTTTCTTATTAACACAGCTGGTGAAATCACGCTCCACAGCGGCTCGAGGACACGCAGACGAGCGAGCTAAGCGGAAGCATCTCTGATCCTTCCACAACCCAATGACTTCCCTGTGACGTCAGCTCTGTTTACTCCTACTACCACAATCCGCCCGTTGCTTATGAGTGCTGACAGCTTGGTTTTGACAGGGGTTAACCTCGCAGACCTTGCTGTATGAGATGCTATCCCTGAGCTGTTGCCAGTCATCACTTTCTGCTTAGGAATTCATCGAAAGGAGACATGACAGTCGGATTCAAAGCATTTCCCATTCGCAACACAGTCTTTTACCCATAAAGTGACTGTTAATGTGTGCACGAATTGACCAGGGAGCTGCACATCAAACCGTGCTCTGCGGGTTGTGGCGTTCCTTGTTTTATTTGTGGTTCAGTATCTTGCAGTTTTCTTTCCCTCTGTCTAGATTAGCCTTTTCAGGGCTGTCACGATGCTTAATGTTAGAATAACTTTCAGGAATTGGTTTTTAAAAACAGCAGCCATGACTCACCCCTGGTCTGATGACCTGTCTGCCCGAGCTCTGTGTTTTCTGGAGCACGCAGAGGACATGATTTCCCTTTTTATTTTCCTCGTTTCACCTCATTGCAGTGATTTACTGTGCAACAGTTAATTATGTTGTGGGGAAGCATGTCAGCCGGGCTTTAGATGTATGTGTGTGTGTGTGCAGGCAAGATAAATGGTTGCTCCTTAGGTGGAGCTTCAGTTGTGGGTTTTTCATTTGATTTGCACACAATCGTGATGCAAACTTTTGTCTTTGTGATTTTTTCTGAAAAAAGCTTTATTCTCCGCACAGTTCTTCGTCTTTCTTTTGCATGTTATCCCAATGTTTTTACAGGGAGACTGTGTGAGATCTGTTAATCATTGCATGAGAACTAGAGTGCTGGAAATTAAAACACTAAAAGGACAGAAACAGAGTGTTTTAAAGTAATTAAAATATGTTGGTACAGGCAATCATTCTGAGAGTTAAAAGAACAGTCACTGTTATCCATCTCTGCTGTGATTTACTCACGGGGCTCTTTTTTTCTGTAATATTTTAAAGGATGTCAAAAGGATTGCAGTCTTTTCTCCTTCACTGCTGTAAACAAAGCAGGCAGCGCCGCTACAACACATAGATGTGATGATAAGAAAGGCAAACAGGCTTCTAATTAGTATCTTGGACCATCTGCCTTGCATTATCTTTTGTGCAGTTCAGTGCAATCAGGGATTATTGTGTTTGTGTGTGTGTATTATGAGCTATCTCCATGTTACCCTCCAGTATCGCTCTGTACCTTTGCGCCTCTCTGTTCTCTCGTCCGTCTCTCTGTGTTTTGGCGGTTCGCTGCAGGTTGATGGAGGACAAAGGCTTGGCTCTGTTGCTGCTGCTGCTTGAGGAAGGACAGCAGGCTGCCTGATTTATTGGGACACACTGTATAATACACCACACCGCTCCGCACAAGGCCAGTGTTCATCACACCCCATCACATGGGACCGCAGCAGAAGACGGCAGGAGGCTCAGTTCTCAGGGAAATTCAGAAACATCTGATTTTGAAGAGCAGCTCTACATTATGTTGGAGGATTACCTCCTTCTTTTAGGATGTTGTTTTGCATCTAATCAATCTCTCAAATTTAGCTGACCAAGGTAAAGAAGATATATATTTTTTTGTTGTTGTAAGAATCTGTTTGAAAATGTCAGTCCACTTGTGTTAGTTTTCAGAATAAAAGTTCTAAACTATGTCAAAATTCAAACTTGATTACCAACCTTAGAATTAATGAATCCTGTTCTATCTGTCAGGGATTCTCCTCCATAGGAAACAATTTAGACAGTTATTGGGCTGGCTTTATTATTGATATACTTAGTCCATCTTAAATGTGTGCAAAGGGATACTAAGCTGAAGTTTATCCTAATTTTAAGGAACATATTAAGAACATGTATGGGAGCTTTGCTTTCAAGAACCCTATAAAGTAAAAAAGTTGAAAATGCAATTTGATGAATATCACTTTAGTTGAATTTGTTTCTAAAGACCAGTAATTCGGTGTGATAAGACACACCAGGTGAACCCCTCAGGTGTTTTCAGTTGTCCTGGCTGATTAGACTTCTGGTCAGGTTGAAGGTGGCCAAAGGTACACTGTGGGTCACCAGACTTCATGTAGTAATAAGGATGATAAAGGTTTTGGTCGGCTTGTGCTTGGAGAAGCCAGTGACTGGGGCGTTTCAAAGTTCTTTGTACTTCAAATGTAATTCATAGACGATAGCTCTATATAGATGCACCTCTCGGGAGGTACAGATGGGGTCTTGACTCTGGTGTTTTTTGTCAAGCTTGATCAAGTGAAGTCATTCTCTGTAGCTCTGTGCGATTTCATGGGGAAGTGAAAGATATGGAAGTTAAAAATTTAAGCAGATTTTTACCAGAAGTGAATGAGGCTGGATCAGACCAGGATTTAGATCTGTGGTGCACATAAATGAGCGAGACAGAAGGACGGAGAGAGAGGGAGATTTGCCTCCTCACAGACGAGGTCATCAGTCACGTTTAATGGCATCACTGTCATCGTATCGCACTTAATTTTTGTCTGCTGTTGTTATAAATGGAAATGCTAAGTGTAAGGCTAAGTGTAGCTGTAGGCTTTGCTTTCTCACACAGATGCCTTGGTTAATCCCTTTGAACTGCTGGAGGAGGGAATGTGAGATCACTGAGACATACAAACATGTTTATTACACCGAGCCCTCAAAATGCTACATGCTTAGCAGATATCAAAGTGCACACACACACACACACATACACACATTTTATGATGCATATAAGGAAGAGCCTGTAGCTACTCAGTAAGTCTTGGTGATTTATGAATTTTGTTAATACAATCAATATGCAGCATTTTCACTGAAAACTAAGCTGCTTTGGTTTTTGGCCACTAGGGGGCAGAGTTTGCCTACTCACAAATCTAACAGACACAAAACAACATTACTGTGTCATATAAGTCGCGTTTCTGTCCACCTGAGGACAAACCACATTCACTCATCTTTGTGCTCTGGTTTGGGCTCCACCAGTTTAGAAGAGAAGAGCCTTGGTCCGTAACTTCCTATCTGTTCAACTCTCCTCACTGGCTAACTTTGTCTGCATTTGTTGGCAAGCTGCTCAGAATGTAATAGAACCATGATGATTTGATAATAGAAGGAATTTAGAAAAGTAAAATTAATCTCATGGGGCAGAGATTTGTGGCTTTTACTTTCCATTTTTGTTTGATGTGCTGCCTGATGAGTAGGATCTTACAGGAAATGTTTCGGATTCCCATTAATGTACAAACACTAACATTTGATTTTACATTTTAAGCTTTCTGAAATTTCTCTGATCCAGTTAGAGACGTGCACCAGACAGAGGATAGACGTCTAATAATGAGCAATTTAATTTTTGTTTTAACTCCTCACTAAAAGAAAAGACATCTAGTCATCGTTTAAACTGGACAAAATTGAGTTGATCAGGTTCAGTTTTAAAGGTTATAACCATTAATTTAATGGCATTTGATGGGCATATTTTGTGATCCAGCTTGTCTACTTCTGCCAACAATCAGGATCTATACAGTAAATTAGTGGCTGTAAAATGAAAACAGTTAACATGAGCTGGAAGAAGAAAAAAAAAACTCTGCATTTATAATTCTTTGTGTTTTCTTACTGCAAGCAGCCTTTCACATCACATGCATTCGTTTGAGTCAATGTTCATATAGAAAATGACCAATGAATGAATTTTACATTGTTGGTCCGTGACCTCTTTTTCGGTCTGAGAATTCTCATGACCACAAACCTCAGCATTTTTTCATATTGTCATGTAAATGCAAGTATGCCATCGTTTTGTGTGCTCTAATTGGATTGAATGGAAATTGGGGCTAGGCCGGTATGATTCATTATCTATAGACTTCCAGTAGAATCACATAATGGTGAGCTGTGTTATGTGTTTTGCAAAATTCCGTGAATGAACTATTCTAACAACCTATAACTTGGTTGTTAACATTTGTTGGGATTTGTTCAACGTGATTGTAACACATTTCACTGCACTGATCATCCATTTTATCATCATTATATTTGCGATTTCACATACAATTTCTTTCCATATATTAATATTGATGGATAAATATTTTGTATCGCAATATTAATTTAAAAAGAATTTATTCATAACAATCAAGGTCAAGGTCATCAGCACATGACGAGCTCCCATTTAGCCTCCACAGTCCCAGGCAGAGAACGGTTTGTGTAATAATATGGCTCTGAAACATCAGCGTCTCACTCATGGTCTATGGATAAAGCTTTGATTTTAAATCCCAGTGACATCACAGATTCAGGGTCTCTCTCTGCTCTGCGATTTCCAGCTTTAGTGGAGCAGGTTGAGAGTGGAGGCAGCGATGACAGCATCAGTGAAGCATCAAGAGCGCTGGGGAGGGCTGAGCTGAACTCAGACAGCATTAAAGGAAGTGTTCAACAGTTTTAGAAGCCAATCTTATTAATCAGTAATCAAGCTGTCTCAGGACTTTAAAAAATTATATTCTGCTGACAGGATATGGAAGCTGGTTTAGTGCTTATACTCTTATCACATTTGGGGGTATTTTGAATGACTTGCACAAACTAAAATAGGGCGTGTTGTGAGACATTCAGTGTTAGAGCAAGATAAAACCTTAAAATGTGTCATAAGCTTTCAATCTATTTGTTTCTTTACATTTTTGTGAGAGGGAAATTTTGCTGCCGCGCCACACACACACACACACACACACACACACACACACACACACACACACACACACACANACCACATCAAAAAAAAGTCCCCATCTTGATATGTACTGATTGGTGCTATTTCTCATTCTAAAAGAAACCTGCTCAAAGGAGGCCACCTTGCCTTGCTGGATAAACCATCCCTAAAAAGATGACTCCCGTGGGTATGTCCATCCTCTTAATAGTGTCTGTCTGTGTAGCATTAAACTTGACAGGAATAAATCTGCAGCACTTCAGTGGGCCACTGTGAGCAGATGGATAATCTTGCCCAAAAACCTAAATGAGGACCGTTAAGCTTTGTGTTAAATGATGAATTTTCTTCCCAAAACAGTCTGAGTTAGAAGACATTCTCTACCAGATGTCCTCATCTGAACTCTGACTACTTGCCCACCCACATCTTGAATTGTGTCCAGCAGAATCAGTTAAATGCCTTGTGGATGAGCTTTTAGTACTTTGAGAAATGACCTCTGTTCTCTGCTTTAAGCATCTTCGGGATCATCTTCTAATAGTCTCTGAAAGCTGTATTTTCTGACAAAGTGAGGAAAAGAAACATTGAGTAATGCATTGTATCCATTATGCTTGAGAATGTTGAGACTTGGTGTTGATGGGAATTTCTGGTTGACCCACACAAACACACACACAGGAGGTGTCTGAGCTGCAGGTACTGCTAAAAGTGATTTGTTACAAGATTTAGCTTTTCCTAGGACTAATCTGCCAAACCATTGAGTCCTCTGTTCTCGCCGATAGGACATTTTACTTTGTTCTGATAGTAACTGATGGCTTCAGTCAAGCAGAGACATGTGTCACTATTTTGCATGGTGGCTTGATACATGAAGTCAAGGTGTTTAGGTGCTTACCACTTTGATGTTCACTGATCCAGATTTATGCTGTGCAACAGTTAGACGGTTTCTAATAAAGTCAAAGCTGATCTATAATATGTACTAGTCTGTATGAACATTAATTTATCATTAATTTTAACAGCTTTTACTTTTATAAGTTCACTTTACTGCAACTGCAAAGGCACAGACAGACAAAACACTGCTGCTGCACTGTCGACCAAGCCACTATTTTATGATGGCAAAGTCACTAAGCTTAATAACAAGAGCACTATAAACATGTTAAAGAAGTGATCACAGAGACAGATGTGCATTACAGGAAGCAATGCTGGTGTTTTGAGGTGCATTATATGTGTGAGTGTGTGTTGCACTTTAGAGACGACGGTTTTCTTCTTAACTCTACTACCACACAGCCACCGACCTCATCTAACCAGGCTTATGTCAGCATTTTCCAAAAGCTCGTTTCTCCCCATCAAGTCTGAAATGCAAATACACAAACCCCTACATGCATACCAAAATGCTTAAAGTGCTAACCCTAACATATGCTTGATGGCCAAGTATAGACCCCATTTAAAATATATTGTTTTAGGGCAGTAAATCTATTTAAAAAATCCATTATGTTTCCCTCATATCCTTGTGAAGCACTAGCTGTTTGAACTGAGAAACAACATTATTATGATTTACCTGGATTACACAGTGACCCAGCTCTATTTGTCAAGTATGTAAAAAAGCAATATTACAAGATTTTCATTAGCTTTTTGTACATCTTGGGCCAAAGCAATTTTGAATATTGTCAATTGATTTTGCAGTTGCCATAACAGTGAAGTATTCTGTCTGGATGTTAGAAGCAAAATCTGTTTTCACCCTCCACTGAGCATTCGCTTCTTTATTCAGTGTCAGGTCTCACCTCTGGTGCTACTTTCTAACAACACCTCACTTACAGTGATTCACTTATAATATATGACAGGTTTCATGGTTTTAAATTCTACATGTCTGTTAACTTTGAATATGCCCTCTAAGCACTCTTTGTTTTCTCAACTATCCTCATAATTAACTTGCCTAATTAGATGTTTGTTTTTCACTCAGCTGAAAGAGGGTTACATAATTAGTTCTAAATCATTTAATTGCATATCTCCACACTTTCTAGAAACGCAGGGAATATTTGCATTTTTGCATCAGTTCAAAATCGCAGCTACATTGTCACAGTGGCCTGACTGACCTGTAAGCACACATGAGTAGATTTTCAGAATTTAATAAAACCAATAATGTAAAAAATCTGAAACACTGCAGCATGATTGGAAATGGTTAAGAGTAATGTAATGCATATTTGCAGATTGTATAAACACTGGAGTGGTTACTAACACACCATTGCCCTGGTGTGAATATCTGCAAAATGAGCGCACAGATCATGAGCATGATAGCAGGATGTGGCCACCGTGAGAGAAGCAGCTGCAGTGGGATGCAGCCGTCGGCCCTGTGCTGTTGTGGTGAATTGAGGATGTATCCGAGGCCGCTGTCTGAGAGCTCATCCATCACTGCTGCCTGCTGGAGGAGGTGGTGATCTCTGTGTTTGCTTTGACTGTGCCGAGTGTCAAGGTTGAATGTATGATCGCTGTGATGTGAAGCATGAACGGCGTCATCAGTGCAGTGGCTCAGACGTGTTGTTTGACTTGGTGTTCGGCTGCGTTGAGCTGCTTCGTGCAGCCGTGTCTTGTTTTCATTCTCACCTGCAAACTGTAGCTGTAAGATATTCTCCGCTCTCGCTCACTGTGTCCTCCTCGTGTGCCCAACAGAGGAGGTGTAGTGTAAACTGTTTCCATCCTGGTCACAACAGAAGCAGGTATATGTTTTGAAGTGCAGGAAATATTTCAGTGAAGACAGCTCATTATAGTCTGTGTTGCCTACATTGCATGAACAAGTTATTGCCATTTTAATATTACTTACGGACTCACCAGCAAATAAATCCAGTGGTCATATTATTGAATAGTGGCTCCCAGTGTGGGCTCCACACACCTTCAGAGATGCATGAGCTGGAGCTGCAACGTATGATTATGAATTATCATATTAGTGGTTTGGTCTATGAAATATCATAAAAATGGAAAATATCCATCACAATTTCCCAGAGCCCAACATACTTTTTGTCCAACCCAACAGTGTATACATTGCGAGGCAGCTCACTAGGTCATGCAAGCCAACTTATGTGTTTGTGGACGCCCACAGTGGTTTGGATCAGTCAGTGTCCAATGATGAAATACCAGCAGCTAGTATCGTGCCTAAGGTGTGCAAGAGAAGCAACTGACCTGAAGTGGTCAGCGTAGAAGTTATATACAAACTGGAGAGTATTTTGTCATTGAAACAAGAGCAAAGAAAGGCACTGAAGGTTTGTTCAATGGAAAAGATGCTCTCTATTTTCTCCTGACTGGCTTCAGCAAGAGTCCTACTACTATCATACCGTTTGTTGATTTGATTGGTCAAAGCTACCTGTGATAGACGGTGACAAAAAGTTAATCCAATCGCCTCCCAAGTACTTTTTTAAAGTGCTTGCCCTTTTCCAAACAGTTTCCACGGACAACTTACGCATTCGGCCTAACAAACCATCTGGTGCGTCAGATTAGACAAATACCCCAAAATAATCACTATACATCACACTGACAGTAGCCTGACCCGGCAGAGGTCAGGAGCAAAAATGTGCATTTGCTGACAACTGATCATCTGATTCCTTGCAGTGTATCATAGTGGACGACAATCAAAACTGCAGACACCTCACGACATCCCAACAAAAAGAACAGCGTGTCAGAACTGTTTTACATTCCACAACATGTTTGACCAATAGGAGCACAGAACACTCTTCTGCACTCAACTGTAAACATGGTGAAGTGACCGAGGAGTGATGTAGTCGGTGCTGTAAAGTGGAAACAGAGGGAAGGTCACAGTCCTTTTGTCTTTCTCATTTCCGCTGAACACGAGACATCCAGTATCACACACACTGCTATAGACGCCATTGTTTGTTTACACTCTTGTTCCTGTAGGTTGGTCCTTAGCACCTCCTTCCCGCTGACATCACGCAGGTTGTGAAAGATGGCAGGCTATGATTGGCCATGTGTCGAGGCCAGTGGCTCTCAAACGTTTTCTCTAGCAGTTTCTAATTTTCTGTCGATTAGCTCTATCAATGGACTTACTTTTAGGCTATAGTGTGAGCTGTATAATATGTCTGTCTGCTTATTTACTATACATTATCCATCCATCCATTATCTACCGCTTACTGCTTTGCAGGGTCTGGGGGAGGGGGCGAAGGCAGGGGACACCCTGGACAGGTTGCCAGTCTGTCGCAGACTATACATTAATAAAGCAGAAATTTCCTTTAAAAATATCCTTTTTAAAACTTCCTGAATCTCTGAATCCAAAGAATTCCAAATATTGTCACCAGGTAAAACATGAGCAACTTCATTCATGGCCCGCTGCTTGTAGTGACCGCAGATTACAGAACACTGTGATTGTATTACATACATTTTGACATTCTGAGTGTGGATTTCAGAGGGGATCCTAGAAGCTTAACAGGCTTATCCCACCTTGTTATCCCTCATTGTCATCTTCCCTCCATCCTCCTCATGCCTTGGCTATCCTGGACTACACAGTAGCCAAGAAACACGGTCGGAGCCGGTGCATCTGCTCAACATCGTACCTTAGTGGTCTCCAGTCTGGAGGCTGGGGACCTCTCAGGGGCTCATCTAATAATCACAGCAGGGGAGATTGTCTACCATAAGAAATTATAATTGTGACTATTTAAATTTTTGTTCATTAATTCTAGAATAGATTCAAAGCTCTCGACATATGATAAAGCAAAAGCACAATCGTTTTTGGTTGAGCTGCTCATGTATACGATCAAGGTCAAGTGGAGGAAGATTTCATTTTGATGGGAAATAGGTTTGTGACTTTTGCAGTACGTCTTTGTTTTGCCACTTGAGAGTCTTGCATTTCATGATAGTCTCCTTTTGTATCATGTTTATGTAAATAGACTCCAGAGGCAATTTGGTTTGACATGGTTGGTATGAATTGCTGTGTGTGTCGCTGTGATAGAATCAGAGTCACTTTATGCTCCATGTGTAATAAGTGCAGAGACATTTTGCCTTAATGGTGTTGACATCAAATCTAGAGCTGACTAAACACCATGTGTAGACATTGAGAATGAGTAACTTAAAAGTAAAACAATTGGGCTTAATTAGTATTATTATGATAAACAGGTGGATGCCACAAGGAGGTTTTAGGCTTCCTACATTTTTAATGCTGCTCTTTGGGGTGGGATTTTTCCAGGAAATCTTCTGAACAAAACAGGAAGAAAACTATTGTGCATTCAGCACGCACAGCATAAACGCTTATAAACTGTCGATGTTTATGCACTTATTATGTATTGTTAGTAGCTCTCATCCTTCTTCATGCTCTACAAAGCAGTCGCACAGAGAGGAATGCAAAGGAAGGGCAACAAGTCTAAACATTTATGACAGAAAGCAATGAAATGAATGGATAATGTGATTAGAATTTTCATAAATAATAGCTGAAGGTGATTCTATTAAAATACTACACATTCAGCATTTTGACGATAATATATAAACACTGAAAAATGCTACATGTTGGACCTTGAGGAATGCAGTGGGAATACTAAGTCCTTACTTTTGTGCAGGAGGTTAGCACAGGACACATAAGTCTGTCACTTAGCACGATGAGCTTTGACTTCCTCTGAAGTCTCTCTGAGGGCCCAATTAGAAAGTCAGAGGCGAAGCCATGTGATCTCCCCAACAGAGGAACCAGAGTTCTCTTGTGGAGTTTTTTTTTTCCAGCTCAGACTGTCACAGGTGACCAAGCCTTTACTTCACATACCCTCCCTGTGATGTATTGGTCTTTCAAATAGCAGACAGCAGGCACCAACTCTTCGCTGAGGTCACTGTGCAAGGGCAAATGACTTATTCCTCTATTTTAGTGATGGTTAGTTTGTAGTGCTGTGCTATGTGAGGCTTGCATTAAGTTAAATCTGACGTAATCAATCACATGTAATTATTTCCCACACTGATTATTACAGAGTCTCTACCTAAAGAACCAGAGTTGATCAAAACATGATAAGCAATGCTTGTACATATGATAGTGAACCTGTCTCAGCTGGCTACTCATCTGGCTCCACTCTCTGAAATCAGGCCTGTGATTTTCTATTCCTATACTTCTCTAATTTAGGTTGAGTATATAATCACACATCATGTCCCAATATTGAAACAGCTGCAGCATATAAAATGACTGTTATCAGTATTAAAGTTAATTGTTGTAAATGCACACCAATTTAAACTGGAAGAGATCTGCTGTTTCTGGATGTTCTCATGAGGCCTTTTTCAATTTAAGGTGTGAAGTTTTCTTGTTAAGTTCTATTTATATTCAGTTTTATTTACCAGAATGCATTGTGTGCATCCTTGAGATCTCAGAAATACGATGAATTTGTCTCATAAAACATTTGCAAAGCTGATTTTGGATAATTTGAAGTCCAGCATTGTTTACGTCCACGTGTTTGCAGTCTTCTTCTTCACTGCCTTTGCTGGCCCGTTGCAGCATGTCTTTCCGTGTTACACCACCAGTAGATCAGTGGAGTAATGCGAAACTGTCGGCAGGAATGTGTATCATAAGACATGCATGTGCATCCTTGTGCATAAGGGATACAAAATGGGGAAAAACAACTCAGCGGTGCTACTAGAGGTCAAAAACTCCCTTTGCTGCTGTTTGTCATTCAACCTTGATGTGAAAAATATGGTTTGAAATTAAGCAGAGCAAACTCATAACTCAGCATGAGACCTTCATCTTAACCCAGTACACAATCTCGTCAGCTGCCGCGTCACTATCTGATGTCTTCCCTTGACCCCTACCTGTCATTTCACACCCGCATCCTGCCATGTCAATTGGCTTTTGTACTGTATCCCACGGCCCATCACAGCCCCAGCATGCAGCTAAACTCCGACACTCGTCCCCTGCCTGCTCTGATATGCGTGGCCCCAGGAGACGGCCGTGAGCTCCGGTTTGATACAGTCCCTTCTCTCTGTGTACGTCGTGTGTGCGTATTAGGTTAAACCAGGACAAGAGGTCCCTATTTGAGGACACATGGATCTTTTTGACGATTTATCCAAGACTTCTCCAGATCTTTGTTACTGCACAATGTGGACATGATATACTCAAACCTAAAGTCTGAAATATAGGTTGTCTGAAAAGATCAGAACGTATTTGTGCAGCCTGAATGACAACCTCTCAGGCAAAAACAGTCTTTTGTGAAGAAACGTAAATGCCATCCTTATATTTCTTTCGCATGATGCTTCCATGGCTTAGACAGTATATGTGTTTACCTTTGCTTTTATCTCTACCACTCGTGCTCTTTCTGCTTTCAACTCTGACAGTTCACAGGCCAGTGTTGCCTCTGGGCACGATGCTGAAGTGAAAGATGACTTACTTTTGGTAGTTTTAATGGGACTGTGATTGCCTGCAGTAACCTACTGAGCTGTCTGACTCCCAGTCATCCTGTCTGCCCCAGCAAGGTTCATCTGATCGCAGCACCCATCAAAGGAATATTTCACCCTGAAAATATTCTTCCACTTTTATATACCATGAATCTGTAATGAGCAGTGTATTCAGAGTTTTACTTTGTGATGAAACACACCCAAATCCCCTTCAATTTAACTCATCTGCATTCTACTTTTTTTGCATATGTAGAGGAGCAACTTTATCTTGATGTAGACCTTTTTAAGCCATTGCAGGAAAGCACACAGGTGTAATTAATAGCATAAACAACAAGTGCATTCCATTTAGGTGAGCTATCATTCATGCTGGCTGCTGGGACACCAAACGCAGCTGAGCCATTGTTAATGTTATTGCTTCCACCTGCGCTTTCATCATTGTGACAAGCCAAAATATCTGCTGTGAAGGAAAGAAACGACCAACATTTGCTTTTCCACTTTATATAGACTTGAAAACAAAAGCGCCACAGCTGATAGAATTGAGTTTATTGATAGACGGAAAGCATTTAACTCCTGTTTTATTTTTATATTTGAGAACATATATTAGTTTTGTTTGATGTTCTGTAGTGTCCAGGAATGAAGCCTGAGAATAGTTATTGCCTTTAGTTATTCTTCACAAATAAGATGATCAGGTGAAGATGTTCATGTAAATATGCTGTTTATCTGAAACTGCTGCTGGAATCACCATTCTTGATCTCTTAATCCTTAATAATTACTAAATATCTATAAACAATTTATGTAACATTGGTCGCAATCTGGATTTTGAACTGACTCTGGTGCAGTGTCATTTTACTTTACATTATAAGATGAAGGAGATCCTTTTAGAGCTCAGTGTGCTCTTTAACACTTTTATACATTGCAATACAAAAGGTTAGTGAAGTTCCCAGTCATCAGCACAGACGTCTCTCCTCCTCTGGAAGGGTAAAACAAGATCATATTTTATTTCACCACTCTGCTGATGATGCCAACGTGCCGTCTATCTACTATTAATATTGAATGGGCCAGTCAGACCGTGACACTCCTAAAAAGTCTGAGCTTCTTCAGAAGATCTGTCATCAAAGCTAGAAAATACAAACTCAATTTATTTAGTCTCTTCAGGGATAGAACTGTTATTTGAAACTGTTGGAAGAGTTTTGCTTTGGCATTATTTGACATAGTCTTTTATTTGGTTTGACTTATTAGTATCGAAGTATCGTAGAGGATTAGTGCACCCTTGTTTCTATCGTTTGAAGAATATATGAAAAAAAATTACTGACTCGCTCTAAAGGTCATTCATGCTTTTACATCACCTATATTCATTTAGACTATTCTACCTCCTAACTGCTGACATAATAGTTGTTAATGTGATGGTTTATTTTAGAGACCCTGCGTATACACACTGAAATGCATCCAAATCATTTTAGTTGCCATGCATTATCCCTATAAAAATACAATACTCATAAATGTTTGTTCGTTCCTATTCGCTGCCACAATAGATAACTGTCATTCAGTCAATTATTGATACAGTTATTGAGTGTAGTTGATTGTGGAGCATACAATACAACTTGCACCATAGAAAGCAATTTATAAAAGAGGATAATCAGCACATTTTTGGCTGATTTATGTGATATATAGGCTACAGTTGTTCATTTTTAGCGTTGTAGAGTGTTATTCTTTTAAAGTAGACAGTAAGCGCCAAGAGCCATTGCTTAGTAAGGGAGACCCAGATGTTAAAGCTCTATTCAGCCTTTGGTCAGCACATTTGATTCCACATTCAGGAACTTAATCTTGACTATCTCTGTGTATATCAAATGCACTTGTTACCATATTTTAGAACCCTTTTGTGCCATTATAGATCATTAACATAATGCAGCAGCATTGTAAAAAAATGCTGAATATATTCACATCTAATCCGAAAATGCTTTATTTTTCCAGCAGAACCGAGTTCATATCCTTTTTGCGCTGAATTGTTGCAGCACTTTAATTTCTGAATTTACATAATGAGTCCCTGAAATCAATTAACTTTGGCTGCTGTTTGTCCATTTTCACCAAAATGGTTTGAGGCAGCAGATACTATACGATCCCTCATGTGAGAGTGGAAGGAATGTGTCCCCTGTCACTTTCCAAAAAGCTTGCTAAAAGCCCTGAATAATGGCTCTTCAGTGTGTTTAACTGAGCCTGCAGTGGAAAACACAGAGACACTCGATAGGAACATTATCCTAATGTATCCCTATGTATGGAGAGATACAGATATAAGAGGAAATGAATGTGGAGTAGGCCTCTTTAGCAAGTACAATGTAGCAGTTCTGATTTAATTACCAGACCTACAATATCCCATGTCAAATAATAAATACTGGTTGGCAAATCTCTGTCGTCTCATGGTTACACTGCTCAATCCTAACTGAGGCTGGCTCAAGCTTGGTCACAAGGACAGTGGAGAACTGCCATGGTGAGCAGTAATCGGAGTGGACAGAGTGCAACAACATAAGCCATGACTACAGCGTCCTGAGCTGCATCAGGACAGAAGTTAGTGTGTCGACACGTCAGGCTGAAAAAGATGAAGAGCCTTAGCCTGAGTGGATGGGCTGACTTTTATTAGAGAGAGAGAGAGAGAGAGAGAGAGAGAGAGAAAGAAGGAGAAAAATAGAGAGAGCTCAGCCTCCCCTGAGTCACAGTATCACCCAGAGCTGTTTTTTCCTTCAAGTATTTGTTTTCTAACATTTTGTCAATGAAAGGGGAGAGACTGCCGGTGTCAGAAGGCTGCTCCATTTTTAACATGATTGATAAAAACGTTCAAAACATTGATAACACAGCTTTGATGAGGTAGTTGTTACTTTGGATTAGAAATGAAATAGATTATGAACTAGAACGCAGTCAGTGCATGAGTGCATGTGTCCACCAAGGCTGCACAATCTGCAACATGCGTGCATTTTTTTTCAAGAAATATATATATTTTGTAAAAGAAAAAAATGTAAAAATGATATCCCGCGGTCAACGGAAGTTGAACGTCACGCGCACGCGCCCAGTTCCCCAAGTGCGTGCGGCAACTAGAGCGAGTGAGCGGCACGCCGGTTTATTAAAGTACCGTAAATAGTGGCGAAGCCGGCCGGTCAGTACCACTGGGTTAGCCAGCCGGCAACACCGGGTTAGCCGGCTAGAGTGAGCATGTTTCATTAAGCAGGCTTCATTCCGCTACACCCTTGCTCCACTTCTTTGTCCATATTTGCATTAGCCGGAGTTAGGTGACTTCACGATTTGCTTCTTTTTTTGCGCTTCTGAAATCTACGGGTGACGTCACGGTCACTACGTCCAGGTTTTATACAGTCTATGGGTAAAATGGTCGAAGAAGTGTAAAGAATCTGGTCATTCTAGACACTGATTATTGTTTAGTATAACATAATCAGTTAAACACAATGTCTTCATTTCTGTGTTGTACAGTTTATAAGCTATTAAAGCTACAACAAGTTTTGCCATTTCAGTTTTCATGAAGGTGCAAGGCATTACACTGCTGTGAACACAGAAATTTCCAAAGCTGTTTTGTTGTTCTACAGGGGAAAAAAAACTCAAAATGCGGACAAAAATTTGCAAATGTGGACATTTGTTTTAATTTAAAATAAATAATTCAGAAGTTACAACTACACTACACACAAAGTGCTTTGAGTTGTTAATGGTGCAATAACTTTGTGGTGTATTTTGGGTTACTGTTACCAAAGGAAAATCGGTAATTGCGAATCGGTACCTCAATAATCGTAATCGAATCGAATCGGGAAATCGGACAGATTAACCAGACCTAATATATATATGGATCTGCAAAATACACACAGTGAAGAATGGTCATGTCATGTCTGGTTACCAGAAATATTCCATTCATGTAAGTTCACTCATTGACACCTACCCTATACTGCAGTGTCAACAATTGCAAGATAACAGTAAATGTCGAAACAGAGTGTAACAGTAGAATAAGTATATAAAAAGTCATGGCAGACTCAGGAATGTTGATAACACACAATTAGCCAACAATATTAGGAATATAATTTAACATTAGCCATCATAAGTTATCGGTCATACCAGATAAAGTAGACAGTGGTGGAGTGTAACATTTACATTAAGTACATACAGTAGTAAATGGTTTCAAGTTAACCAATAAAGAGCTGCTTTTACTTTAATGTATCAGTTATAATAATCGTGTAACAGTCACAAGGGCCATTTTAGCACATTTTCCTCATTATAATTGCATATTTTTATTTAAGTAACAATCTCAACGCTTATACTTTTTAATTTATTTTTACAGCGTGGTATTAGTACTACTTAAGTAAATGATCTGAATACTTAAAACTTTAAGTAGGCCATTAGCAGCAAAACCCCACAGTGTGTTGAATGGAGCAGGGGTGTATTATACTGCTTCATTCATTTTTCATTAGTTAGAAGAAAAGTTTGTTGTTTCCTCCTTCAAAAGTCAGGATTTAAACAATTTCTTGGAATCACACCACAAACAAATGATCTGTTTCTCGGTTTTCTTGGCTACAGACAGTCGAGCAGGGCTGAAAACATACTGTAACCTCCTTGTTGGAAGAAATATAAAAGAGTGAACGACTGAATGAACATCTCTTTTAATACCATGTACACCTTTCTGTGTGATTGCGGGGTTAAGTGTCCGCTGGGCTGCGTTCCAGACAGCTGATGCGTGTCTCAGCCTGCTGTGCTGTTTGTACCTGCTGAAAAAAAAAATTTGAAAAAGCGTAGCGCTGTGTGTGACATCCTCCCTCCTATCCATACTGTCACCTCAGCAGTGCTTGGCATCACTTCCCCGTCCTCCTCCAGCTCGGCACAGACATGACGCCACACACACAGCATATGTTAAAAAGCTGTTTTTCAATCAAAATCCCCTCCACCCAGACTTCCCTCCACCTCACTACTGAAGCAGCTATTTATAATATGGATACAACAACAACAGCTCTAAGCACTTATATATGCTGCTGCCTTCCACAAACAGCCACAACACAGGAGAGAGACTGGCTCAGAAGCAGCTGACCCGGCATCTTAAATTTGTTTCTCTGCTCCCAGGGTTGTGTCCACCTCACTGTTGAATTATACTCTCTTGTTTACCATTTTCCGCACATAAGAGAACAAAAACAGCTCAAAGCAAAAGGAGAAGCAGTGTATAATATGAGTGGAGCAGCGGGAGCCCCGGCAGTGTCATGTCTGTGTCCTGGTAGCTCAAAGATAGTGCCGGCTGCAGAGGGAGAAATGAGTGTGGAAATGAGGTCTGGGATTTGCATGTGCTGCTGGTTGCACAAGGTTTCAGAGACAAGTCAGGATCATGTAGCGGTCTCGACAAAAAAAAGTATGCCAGGCTGTCGTCTTATAACTCATCTGTTTGTCCTCTTTATTTTCCATTAAAGTTGTAAAAATTCATAGTATTCCACTCTGTCAGACAACATCATATAAAGCTTTTCTGTATCAGCAAATTCCAGCTCTGCATGATGTTACACTAAATGCATTTTATTGCTGCAACCATCAAAGGGTGTCTAGCTCATAATTATGAACACACTTCCAAAAATTCAGCCCGACATATTTGGTATTTTTTTGGAAATGCTGAAATCAACACTAAAATTGCAAATAAATTGTTTGGTTGCGCAGCAGAAGCCTGTGGGGTTTTAAAAGACTGAAGAAAATATGTTTTAAAATTTTTACTTGCTTGCGCTAATGTTTATTTTCATGAGCCATTAATCTTCAGCCTTCAAAATGTCAGGAATAGTATGTCCAACCAAGAGGCCAAGATTTTGGATCTAAGTGGAACCAGTGTATGTTTGGCATATCTGCTTGATGAACGACTATAATATATTTAATTGATTATCAAAATCGTCCATCAAGTTTACTTCATACCACAGAAGTTTTACAACCCTGATTCCAAAAAAAGTTCAGACGTTGTGTAAAACATAAATAAAGCAAAATGTGATAATTTTGACATACAGGCAAATGAAAACAGCAAAGACAATATATATAATGTTTTACCTCATCAACTTCTTCTTATTTTGAATTTAATGGCAGCAACATGTTTGAAACAAGTTGGCACAGGAGAAACAAAAGACTGAAAGTTGTGGACTGAGCCAAAAACACCTGTTTGGATGAAAGGTTCATCCTGAAAAGTTGTTCACAAGCAAGGATGGGACGAACACCTTCATAAAATAGGAGACGCAGTTCGTTTCCAACTTTTTTGGAATCAGGGTTGTAGTCTTGTAGTAATATAATCATCTGTGAATCTGCTTTCAAGGCAAAATCTTGATAGTTTGAAGAAGAAGTAGAAGATCAATAAATTTTTTTGGAAAAGACTATGAGACTTGTAAACTGCAGACACTTCACTGCAGATTTAATCACTGTCGTTCTTGTTCCACTCTTTCACCAAACTGCTGGTCTTGTTGGGTTTCACAGGATAGTCTTTTGCTGTCCTTTCTGCACACCTTGTCCTCTCTCGTCCATTGTTAAAATCCTCCCATATGCTCCACTCTCTCAGAGCAGGTGGCAAACCACAGGTGGATTCCACACCTCCGTTCGGCCTGGCCTCCGTCCTGCACACCCAAATTCACATTGCCACTGGGCACGCTAAGCAGCGAAGGGATGGGGGCAGGAAGCTTGCTTTCATTTCGATGGCCAGGTGCTTTGACTGACTGACCTTTTTGTGGCCTTGAAGCAGGACACATATCCTTTGTTATCATAGAGCCCTTTTGTGAATACAGAAATACATTTCCCTTCTTCCCACTCTTTGCTTTAGATCATCCTTTTTAAAGAATGGATTAAGATTCGCAGTATAGCGATTTCTCTAATCACATTTTAGCACATAAGTGATTTATTGCAGAAAAGGAATTAAGTGGGATCATTTATACAGCATGAAGGAACTGTCTTTAAGAAATTTATGGTGGCAGTTAATGAAATTCAGAGATTTATTCCTCTGAAAACAAATTATGAAAAGCATTATCCCAATTCTCTGGGATATTGGTGACATTTAAGAACACATTCAGAGCTGGTGACCTGGAACTTTCACTGAATTTGTAGGTATTAGATCCAATTACAGTTCTCATTTAAAGGTTGGCAAATATCCAAATACAGGAGAAGTGTTTTCACATAGCTGTACAGTGCCAGCTGTGTGAGTACACATTGCCTCAGGCTAATCATCATGTGTGTAATTCAGAAAACGTGGACTCGAGAGCCTCAGTGATTTCCACAGCATGCACCGAACAAATCTCATGATTTCACAGTTTATGTTCAAAGCATGTGTTCATTTAAGTGAACTTGGTCAAACGAAAATAGGCGATTTGCGAGTTTCTGGCATCCTTTTGCAATCCAAGTATGACTTTGACTCCAAACTCACTTTCTCTCCTGCTCATGTCCCTCTGACACTGAAGGAGTTGTATGTGAGTGCGAGCTGGATGCACCTCAGCAGGGGAAACATGCGGAGGGGGTGGGAGGTGTGACAGGACTGCAAAGCTTTATAAATGGATAAAAGAACCCCTATATGGATGTGTCGAGGGTGTGCAGAGAATAAAAGGCGAGGACAGGACAGGGATGGATGAGAGACAGCTCCGTGTTGGTCTTAGTGCATTATTCCCCTCCAGCATCTTCATGATAGTTCCTGTAATATAAACCTCCATATCTCTCTCTCTCTCTGCCTTTTACTGAGGCATAATTTCTGCAAAGGCACAAAATACTGTAACACAAGTCCATTGTGTGTTTTTAGAAGTACCGTTATCTTAGCTATACTTGTGCACACAGCTGCCGTCTCTTGAATAATTCTATTTGTTCCACTTTGAAGATTGTCTCTTTTCCTCTCCTTTGGGAATTCATAAATGTCTGCCCTTGGTGTACTGTCTGTGACTATTAGAGAGATGTGTTTACACCTCCAAACCTGGTGTGTGAGTGGTATTTATGATTTTTTTTTCACCTTGGCACAAATGATCGCCGCTCAACGGTCAATTAAAACAGCGTACTTGAAAGTCAGTTCGTTATTTATAATCACTTTGACAGCTTATCTTGCACCATCAGGATCGATCCTGACAGCCCGGGCATCTGCAAATATGTACAGTTTGAGTCAGGTCTCCTTCGTGGTGGTGTGACATACCTGGCTCTTTGTAATGGCTTCATCTGTCATGTTTAGAGGAGGTAATTCTGTGCTGACATGCAGGCTGAATGAATATGCACGCTGCTGATGCAATCCGATTTTTCACACTGCCAGTTAATAGGACAGAGCGTCAACAAGTCAGTTCATACAGTTTTTTGGCTTTTAGACAGCAGGACTTTGGTACCACTTTCTAATAAAGCACCCTTTGTAATGGCTTTAATAAATCATTCACTAATGCTTTATAGATCAGCTCTAAGCCATTAATAAGAGCAGCTTTTGGGTTGTCAGGTTGTGAAAAAAAGATTTGGCTGGTGTTTTTCTTCCTCTAGTGTGAAACCTGATTTTTGTTTTTAAATAGCTCCTGGGAAGATGCTCCGATAGTTATTCGACCACTTACCTTTTGGAACAGAGCTGCAGAGAATCTCAAGCAGAAATAATTTATTAACAACTTTTTAACATTCACAGCTGCAGACGTGATGGATTGTTGAAAATAAGGAGCCCATGGCTGTTGATTAATGGATTCTCTACATTTAAAACTGCATTATTACCAAATAGAAAAGCCAAACATCAATCAAAGGGGTTTATCACAACCAGCTCTAGTCTGATATGCCAGCCAATATGACCTTATTGTAGATATCAGTGTGTGTTGGCTGATAAGTAACAGCTTACTAGGTTTGAGGTAATTTAAAAACAGCATCATTACATAGCTCATCCAAAGACCCCTGACAATTCAGCTGTAAAGCCTCCAGCTTTGTGTGAATCTTGAAAGAAAGAAAGAAATCTAAGGATTCATATCAAGATTGTTTATGTCATGTGATTATGTGTATTTTTATATTCATATTTCTAGGAAACTGTCAAATATCAATATTGGTATCAGCCTCTTAAAATCCAGTGCCGGTCTTGTTATAATCACAACCTGACAACCCAAAACTTACTTTTAATAATCTTATAACTGATCTTTAAAAGATTAGTAAATGGTTTACAAACTATTAACAAATCTGTAGTTTCAACTTATAAATACTTTATAAAGGGTGCCTTACTTTCCCCTGCATGTAAGAGCTCACTTCAATGGACTCACTTAAAATGAAATGAAATATAGCTGCAGTTTTAAAAGTAGGTCTGTATTGGTATAGTTACCGTTATTAATCTTGTCTTTTCATTTTCTTTTCTCTTAACAGAAAAACCTGCCTATGATGCTTCGGGCTCCTCGTCTTTACAAAGTGACCCCGCAGCCGCAACTGCTCCTGCTCATTCATTGGCCGACCTGACGGTGGCGGAGGAGGTGCCTTTCTCAGTCGTCAGTTCAGATGGTGACTCAGAGTCTGAGGGGGAGGGTTTGTCAGGACAGCCTGCCTTTTCTTCTGTCTTGACTGTCATGGCAGGAACTGTCAAACATCCAGTGAGCCTTGATCAAAGCAGGACCTCGCCAACTGTCACCAGGGACGAGACCCACACCACCCAATGGCCTTCACATAGTTCCAGCCAGGGCTCAGAGATGTCCTCCTCATCGTCATCTGCGGGAGACAGGAACCTCCCCGCCAGCTCAGGTCTGACCTCCAGCATGTCTCCCCAACACACCACACCACCCCAGACTGTCACCGTGCCATTGATCGTCTCTAGGCCATCACATATGTCCTTTATGCACGGAAACAAGAATGCCTCATCATTTTCATCATTGACAGTATCGTCTTCTTCATTCTCATCACCTCCCTCAGCTCCATCCACCTCCTCTGTGTTATCATCCGTAGTTTCTCTATATTCTCTACCATATTCTTCTGGCTGGATAAACAATGCTGCTTCTTCATCTCAAAGTCAAAGGATTTTGTCCAGCCTTGCCCTTCAGACAAAAACAACATTAGCACCAGCAGCGTCCCTGGGTTGGACAGAAAGTCTGAGAACAAAACGGTTCACCACTCATTCAGTTGTTACACATGGACTGCAAAGCACAACGGCCAAACCATCACATTTTCAAAGTGAAACCAGCATTGAAAAGAGCAATAAAGTGACAAAACACTCAGTGGATAACATCCATGGAGTGAGTGAAGCATACATAAGGATTGCAAGCACAAACAAGACACCAGCAATTAGCGCATATGCATCATATTCTTCTCAACTACAAACCCAGAATGAAGATATGAACTCTGTATTGGGCAATAATCTTGAAATTAGCGCCTCATTCCCCACCAATCAAGAGAGTCAAGCTGTTCACAAGCTGCGGGGAGCTTTACAAAATCCAACATCAGCACTGCTGTCTGCGCATCCTAAAGGCTATTCAGGTTCTAGTCATGTCACACAGCAGATGTTAAATCAAACAGCATATGCGGAAAAGCAAAGCAAGACAGCGGTAGATAGTCAGACTTTTGTTCACAAAAGCACTGCAGATGCAATCACGCCGCCTCTCGCTTCACGTGTTGTAAATCCGACTATGTCACCAGCAATGACGTTCAGACCTCCTGCATCATTTTTTACAGTTTCCTCCCAGACTGCGCCAGGTAAAACGTCTCGCTCTGACACTGCAATCACTAAGCTAACACCTATCCACTCTGGCATGGTGTCCTCAGAGCATGCATCTAATCCTGGTGATTTACTGATGGCAGCGGGTCACGGCAGCCCCACAGTTCCTGCCATCAATATAAATTACAGCCAGGGAGAGATAGCAGAAGCAGAGCTCAAATCTATTTCCGCTCAAGCTCACCTGAATGACTCACTTTCACTCACACAGAGGCCGGAGTCCACCACTGGTTCCCTCCTCAGTTCGATCACCAGAACAGGCACAACCTCTTCCACATCTGAGCCGGATTCACTTCATTTGCCAAGTAATGGACTCATAAACACTCAAGAATTTGTAACACAAACAGGGTCTCCCGAGGGCGTAACTCAGGAGTCTACAGAAGGGTGGACGCCAAAAATGATATTTCCCTCCTACAGTAGGACAATGTCTCTTTCTGGTGCAGCGTTGCCAGCTGCGTTAGCAACACATAAAACCATGCACGAAAGTCTTTCACACCCCACTTGGCCTACACACTTATTGCCCTTGTTTCTCAGCCACAGCCCAAACCACAACACTGATCATAACACTGGACTGTCTGCCTCATTATTATCCCAAATTACCCCCTCACAAAAACAGTTTCAAACTAGATCTTTACTTACACTTCCCCAGAGGTTTTATATAACGTCTGATCTAATGCCACCTCTCAGTAAATCTCACCAGACAGTGTCCTCAACTGAACTCTCTCCTCATTCAATAAAATCTGAGAGAGCTGGCCACAGTATACCTTCGACCTTCGAGGTGGAGACAAGCTCAGGAAGCAGCGTAATATCACCAGTCCCCAATGTTCACACGACACATGGAAAGAGTCCTGCTGAGAGCTTCCACAGAATTGCTGAAAAGAGCTCAGCTTCTCCTTTTTCTGATGGAAATGGAGAGTCAACTCTAGTCGGGGACGCTGCGCTTTACAAGAAGGGTTTTCCATCGGAGCGCTTCACAACACAACTTCCATCTTTCAACACTACAAAAGATGTCTTTGTGTTGAATAAAGGCTCTGAAGGTTTGAGCAAAGGATCTTCCTCTGAATTCCCTTTTTCCCTGCCACCTTTTGATGCCACATTAGAAACTCTTAAAAGTCTTTCTCGTAAAGACGACGCGACATTCATGGGCCGTTATGAGCAATCTACTCCCTCCTCCTGGTCAGAAATCATCCTGACACTGAAAACAAACTCTGCTTCTCGCTCTCTAGGATCATTAAACAGTGTGGGAAGCGATGAATCAAATATTTATTTAGGCACACAAACAGCCGTTCCCTCAACAGCTTCCTCTGCTGTCACTACTTCCACCAGTGATGGACAAAGCAGCAGTGAAACATTTAGTGCTATTTTCAGCTTTGGCACAAAAATAATGGCACCGCATACAAAGTGGAAACCCACCAAGCCTGTGTCTTTGCAAAGCACTGCCTCTGAATTAGAAAATACATCTATTGGCTTTGATATAGCAAAATCTAATTTACAAGCAGATGGACCATCATATGAACATCCAATGCTGGAAGACGGACAAGAGCGTAATGAGCATATATTGAACTCTTCTGATCCTACTGTAGTCACCAGCCATCCAAATTCATTTTATCCAACTGTTGGAGAGCGTCCATCTTTTACATATGTTAAAGGCACATCAGGAGATAGAGAACAGCAAGGAGCCACTGTACACACTGCTGCTCCATCAGCACAGGGTTCACCTCGTTTTCTGCCCCTCTTTCACACAACTCCTGACTCTGTAACATCTTCACAAGCTTCACCTCTTGCATTGGTGTATAAGAGCAAGCACACTCTGCCAGACTCCCTTACATCTGCATTTGATGCTGCTGTTACACTTTCAAACAGCCCTGCACTCAATTTCTCTGATGCTGACAATATCAATAACACAACTGATTTGAAACTGGTGGGGTTATCCCTTCCAGCAGAGCTGTTGTCATCATCTGCTTCATTTCATTCATCACCATTGTCCCCAGAGACCTCACCACTATCATACAGTATTATCAAAGCTTCTCAGTTGTCCCCTTTACATATGAAATCCCACACGTCAACGTCCTCTAAATCATCATCATCATCATCATCATCATCATTGTCTTTGTCAACATCACATTCTGGTATGATGCTGTCAATCAAACCAACCATGTATCCAGACACTGCATCATCATCTCTGCCTGTAAAACCAGCCATGTTCCCATCCTCCTCACCAAGTCTGACCGCATCAATAGATTCAGCGGAAGTGACGGAGACGTTTGTTGTCCTTACAGAAACGGGGATGGATGACTTAACCGCTGGAACATCCAGAGCAGTTGCGCTCACTTTCCCCAAAGAAAAAGTGGCCAGTCAAGCCCCCTCTCAATCGGTCAGAATTACCCTTTCTGCTGGGCCCACCGAGAGGACATCTCAGGTATCACCTCTGCCCCCTCGAGAGGACACCACAACAGCCTCTGTCGAGCTTACCACTGCACCTGTAGCGTCAACCACCACAGCTATAAACCCCACCACCACCACGTCTTCTCTAAGAGTCACCACCGGAACCACACTGTCTACCACGTCTACTCCACAACCCACACCTGCAACCAGGAGAACGACCACCACTACAACCATCAGGACTCAAACCAGCAGGAGGACATTCACACCACCTGTCCCCAGAACGAGCCCTCCCAGGGGAGCCACCACTGTCTTCATTTCCCCTTTCACCACCACCACAGAGGCTCCACCGCAGCACTGCAACATCACAGAGAGACTATGGGTGAAAACAGGTGAGCAATACTTTTGCTACAGTCTTCAAACAAGGTGAAATGTTATTATTTCTCTAACATGTTTTGTCTGGTGTCTGTCTTCCTCTTTTTTATCTGTCTGTCTCTCTGTCTCCGTATCTCTCTTAGTTGTTTCCATCTATGTGAGAAGAAACAGGCTGGACAGCATTCAAAGGCAGAACCTGCGAAGAGGACTAAGTCAGGGCCTCCGAAAAGCTCTGAATGATAGTACAGCCCAGGCTCAGGTCAGACTGCCATCAGATACTGTTGATTAATCAACCTACATTCATGGCTGCCATATTAAATTTATATCCATTTATCCATATAGACTCAATTATACCCTGTGGAAATTTTTCAAAAAACAAAACAAATGTATGTTTACATTCGCTGGTTCTCAGCAAAAAAAAAAACATACTGTGTGCATCTTTGAGGCCTAACATCATGCATCACCTTCCTTACGATTTTCAAACCTGCATGGTTACATACACAACATGATCTATGTTTGCTTGTTTGCATCTTTTTCTTTTTCACTTCTGTTACTGAAACTGTTGCTTGAACTGTGTATAACATCACATATGTGCACGTGCCCATGCATGTGCTTCTCTGTGCATGTACATGAGGTATGAACAAATCAGAGACCCACTCTTAAAAAACATTGCTCCGTAGCACTACTAGGCACACAAGGCACCTTTAACAAATACATATAATGGTATAATTGTGAAAAAGTAGCTACTCACAGTTTCTCTGACGCTGATAATGATCATAAAGTGACTTAAATATGAAGCACTTATCTACACCCAAAGGCAGATTTGGAGAAGCATTCATCTTTTACATAGAGACACTATTATGTTTTTTTCTGGTCAGTAATAGAATTTTTACACCAAAATCAACTTGTATACGCAGCGATGAGTTTTCTTTCTGTTCCTGTTTTCTGGTGTGTCATGTTCAATGTCACGAACACACTGGAAACACTAGAAAGCTACGTGGAGGCCATGTTACATAGGTTACTTTTTTATATCTTTCGTTGCAGTCTCTTTTTCAAAATCAACGCAGACTGAACGATGTCATGTTGCATGTTGTTTCCTGATGTGTGTGTCCAACCAGGTGCATTTCACACTGCTGCTTATATCTCAGCCAACATCAATACACAGGCACAGATAGTCTTCTAATGCTGGTGAACAGTGGATGGTTCCTAATTATGCACTCACCAGAAATCTGGAGGTTTGTTAGCGAGAAATGAATTAGACACTTATACCAAGGACCCTCATGTAGGCTATGTGAAACGAGATGAGGACTAATATAGAAATTAGGTTGACTGAATGTGTCCCAGAGGGCAGTGGGTGATGTCACATATTTGAGTAACTGTACCAACACTAAAACAAGATGTAGATTAGGACTGTGGCGGTGCTGTAGACGAGAACTGTTGCTCCAATTCTCTCATATTTACAAGAGACAGGCTTTCGTTTACAGCCAGAGAGTCTACAGAATCTCTCCACGTTTCACCAATCTTACTAGAGCAGTGGAGACACAGATTTGGTTGAACAAAGACTAAGGAGGAAACCAATCCCAGCTTTTCCCCTGCAATAATGATACAAACAGATCCAGTGCAAACACAATGATCTTTATGTCTGTGGATTAGCCATTTGTGGAACCAATCATGGTTCCCACTGTGCCAAAACCATTCTCTCTCTCCAATAACCCTCTAATACCTCAGCATGCTATGACTTTGTATCAGGAGCACCTCTTGGCTATGAGCAAATACACTAAAATGGTGAGAAGTCGAAATGTGTGTTTGAGTCAATGTGTGTGAGCTGAAGAGATTAAACCTCCTCTGTTAGCTATTGGGTAAAGTGCTGTCTGTTTTGTGTGCGTACACTTAACATGTGAAAAGAATAATGGCAAGAATTAATATTGGTTGGAAAGAAAGAGTTTGCAAGATTTTGGAAACGGATGAAGTAGCGCTGGGATTCCTTTACTACACAAAAAAAGTTTCTCTACACCTCGTCTCCAGTGGGTTGGAGTGCCTTTAAAGTGTTGCAATTTTGGGCAAGTGTTAAGTACAGGTGTGCGTGCATGTTTCCGTGTGTGTGTGTGTGTTTACTTGTATGTCTGCAATCCTGTGAAATGTCTCGCCGTGTTGTATTTCTCAGTGTGGGAGTATCAGATAATTGAGAGTGAGGCCCGAGTGTTCGCCCTGCCCATGTGAAGGTCATCGCTCTCACGTGTTCACCCTCTCTCTCTCTGTGAAGTCTCTGGAGGTGTCTTGCTTCAGTGCACTCCTGTCACCCATTTTAACATTGCTTGGGTTCCTTTTAGCAGCACTGCTCTCTCATCCAATGGGAAGCAAGCTGTTGGCAAGGGAAATTGCTTCTGTGTTTAATTATAGGTTATAAATGGTTGGGAGGAGAGCGATGTGCCGCGCTGATGCTAAAAAGATGATGAGAAATAGACTAAATGAATTGAACTACAAGACTGAAAACCATTTGGAACCTTAAAAGATAAAAGTAAACTATTTTTGTGTCTTGCAGCGAGGGGCTCTCCAGTGACTTTAAACTTTTAGAGATCCGTCGGGTTAATCTGTTGGCGGTCTTTCACACTTTTTGAGATAAAGTTAGTGGGTGTGTTAGCAATCTCTGGATTGCTGGAAATGCAATCTCTTAATAACACCTCCACATGGGTGAAGCCTGAGAGGATGAAGCGATAATAAAGGGCTCTTTTCATAGGGCTCGTAACAAGGCCGAATTGTGAGGAGGCAGAGTGGTGACGCTCAGCCACAGAGACTCTGGGCTCTCAGTCTTTTTGCCTGGTGGATCTTGTCAGCACTGGCTTTCAAATGGGTTTCGATAACGGACCTGAATGGTTTCACCTCTCCTACACACACGTAAATCTAGTTTCGCCACATCAGTCGTCGTTCCCTTTCCGGTTTCTGTGTACATACAGTTCACCAAAAAGTCAATCTCTTTCTGACAAAGACGAGTCTATTTTTATATGTCATGACACACCGTTACGCAACACACACACACACACACACACACACACACACACACACACACACACACACACTTCACCTGTGTTTCTGTGAAAACACAACAATACCTGGCCTCTTGGGCTGGCAGCGAAGGAACATAAGCCTCTTTGTCCCGAACTCCCCTATTTAACAGTCTCTCCCATGCCTCGCTCATCTTTGCTCCCTTCCCAGCAGCCCTTCAGTCCCTCCGGGTTCTCTCCACATGTCTGTGCTCCATAATCACTCCCTCTCCTGTTGCTCATGCCTTCATTAGCGAGTGGTTGAAACACACTCTTAAGTGCTCCATCAATCCAATACAGTTCAATATCTTGTCATTCAGTTCACTCGCTAATATGACTGATTGACGCTACCTTGTGATCCTGCCTAAAAGACCGTACCCTGAATGTGTTTTTGCCGAATGACTATGAATAATTTACATCACAGCCGACCATTTTTCAAAGCCTGCGTACAATTTTCAATTAATTTATTACTATAGCTCCCATACAGTGGATGACTTCTTTTCATTTCAGTATGGTATGAAAATCCATCTGAACTTGCTTCAGATAAGCCTTTTTCCACAGCAGACATTGTGACTTGCTGTACTGTAGTAAGGAAAGCACAGGTGTTACTAATAGCATTAACGATGGCTCCACTTTATTTAAGTGTCCCAGTGAGCCATGAAAGTGAGCCAGGATGCACCGTGCCAGGACCCTTAAACTGAAGCTCAATGGAATTCAGCCATCGTTAATTTTATTATTTACACCTCTGCTGTCTTATTGGCTGATTGGTAAAGAACTTTCAAAGCAGTCCCAGCTTCTGACCACATTTTAAGCACATTGCTTTGACAAAGGACGTAAAGTAAAGAAGGTTTCTCTCTGTTATGGATTACCAGTTTTAAGCAATATTTAAGTGTTTGAAAGTGATTTTCATACTGTACTAAAATGAATTAAAACCAGTAGCTCTCTAAACATCACTCTCAAGGTATGACAGATACCACAGGATGAAATGAGTTTATTGTGCAGGAGATGTCAACTGGGACTTTGATTTTTGTATATTGTTTGTATGTTTGATACAATTTCATTATGGGATATACTGTAGTTTTATGTCTGTGGTTATATTTTTTGAGTATTAATTTTCTGTGTTTTGCGTAGGTTGGTTGGAATGAGAGTTTTTATGGACGGACTTTTGAACATACAGTACTTTGATTTTCAAGTGTACAGTATTTCGCCAGATTAGCCAAAATAGACATTGTTGTCTGAAATGGTTTACATTAAGCAAAAGTTTACAATATCTTGATATATATTGATAGCATGATAGGAAATTGTGGAAAGGGGTAGAAAATCTGATTGAAGAACTGAAGAACTTTTTGCTGACCTCCAGTGGTTTAACTTCTTAGCTTGCTGTAGTAAATGTATAAATGCACTCCATGTCCCCATCAACTTTTCAGGTAGCAAATCATGGACTAAAGCATTGTAAAAACTACAAATATGTTTCTTCAGAAACATCACATTCTCCTCTCTGCTTTCCCCTCTCAGGTGGAGACAGTATTTGGTTCTCCCAACATGACAGTGGCGTACCATGTGACCGGAGGGGACATTGTTTACCCTCCCTCTGTAGTGCTGGAAGGCTTGGACTCCTATGGCCGCGATAAGCTGATCGCAGACCTGCGACAGTACCTCCCCATGGTGACGGCACTGCCCCTCCCAGTAGCATCATGGAGACCCGTCCCAGGCACTGGCATCCAGCTGAAAACAGGTCATCTAGTGTTCAGTCAGGATGAAAGCCAAAAAATATCAGCATGCTGTTATTTGTTCATGGTGTGAGTCTGTGCTGGAGCAGTTTCCATGAAAGCTGGATTTGAGACACAGTAAAATAAAATAAATCAGAGGAAATATATTGCATGTCTAGTCAGATTTTAGATATAAAATGATAAAAAAAAATCATGCTGTCAGGACGCCAAAGATACCAAATACACAACATTGCAGCATCTCGATGAATAATAGCTCTGCCAGTTTTGTGAGCGCAGTGTGTTTTTATGTTCCAGTGCTGCAGTTTGTGGGAGCAGGTGATGATCCTCGGTCCTGTCGCTTCTCTCAAATGATGGAGCAGAGGCTTGAGAAGGTGTTTTCTGAAGCACAGGCCAAAGTGCTCAACACCAACAGCAGACTCTCTGTTCAGGTACTGTGTGGTCACAGTTGTGTTGCACCCCTTACTGTTACAGGGGTAATGCTGTTTTTTTTAACATGACATGGGTTCTACTGCCCTTAATTGGATCAAAACCATCAGAGGTCTGAGTCAGAGCAGATGTCATCTTTTTGGACGCCATGTACACAGAATCCACAAACAGATGTTAAGCCAGATAATGCTTACTGGAGTTTTCTAAATGTGAGAATAAATGTACCTTCAACAGATTTGTCCCCTGTTACACATCAATATTACCATGTGGTTTAGGTGATTTGGCCGCTACAAACAGATGCAAACTGTGTGCAATTTCTGCAAAATTGTCCCTCGGTGTATCAGGCTTTGCCTTTTAAACAAGAACTGCTTCTGAGATGCAAATTAATTATGTTTAGGGAGGCAATGTTCGTATTAATTTTAATGAGCTGCCACATTAAAGTGCACCCTATATTAAAGCTAATTTGATGGTTATGCATGGTTGAAAAACTACAATATTCTTGCGCTCTTTCATGCTTTGCCAATTTCCTAGCTGTTGTGCTGATGTATAATTTTCATATTTGTTGATCCAGGACAATAATTGATTCTTTGATGTTTGCCATGTCGATTATGTTGTTTAATTCTGCAAGATCTGTGCTTATCTTTTAGATTTGAACATTGCACTAATGTAATCCCAAGCATTTATGTGGCTATGCATATTGTATATGAATGCTTTTTGGTGCCCTCCTCCTGTTTTGAGCCTGTACTCTTCCTGTTTTTCCTCCCAGATGCTGAGTGTCTCCCAGGCAGCAGCCTCTCCTGCTGTGTCATTGGTCTACACTGTGAAGAATGGGACTGTCTTCCTTAATGGCACCACTGCCTCAAACCTCCTTGGTCAGCTGTCGGCAGAGCTGGTGGGCTACTTCCTCTTCTATCCACCACTTGTCATTGCTGAGCGTAAGTTACAATTTGCATTCAGAATTACGTCTGTTAGTCAGGATTAATTCAGCAGTCTTACAAGAGGAGACACCAGAAGTAGCTCTTTTGTTCCCTTGGGAATGATTTGTTCTCCAAATACAAATTAGATTCCTCAATTTTCTTTTTTCCCCTTGTGCTACTTACTTATCAAGTCTCACATAGCATACTAGTCTCTCATTTCTGGTTCTAGACATTTAGATTAAGGAGCTGATATATTGGCTATATTAGTAGAAATCAAGCCCTGATCCAACCTTGGAAACCTTATTTTGGTATTCAAATAAACCAGACAATCTCAGAAGGCCTATTTGTGCAAAGATAGAATGCAGGAATACGATCACTCAGTCTGACTGATGTCCAGTTTCTCAGTAATTGGATGTTTGTGACTGTTCTCCTGCTTTTACGATCACAGTTGTTTTTAATGATTGAGTCATTTAAAGATAGTTGATGCAAAGACACAACTAAGACCATGCCTTTCATCTTAGCCTTCTGTGAGGGCATACTCAGCCCAATGCTCCATCTGTGTTAGAGTTGTACTCAGAGAAAAACAAATGGAGAGTGACAGGGAATCAGCGGGAGCCTAAACAGCAATCTTAGTGCAGTCCCAGTGTGCAGCCTGTTTCCATTCCCAGTATAACTGGGGAATGATGTGTTAACTGCACAGGAGAGGGAGATATGACTCAGAAGACGTTTAATGAGACATCGTTTTTATGGTACTTTATTGATCCCTGAAGGAGAGATTCAGTGTTTTTCTTGACCTCATCCACAGTAAATTCAGAATTTAGGTTCAGCAACAGAAATTACACACCTGTAGCTGATATGGGGATTTCCTTTTGCACACACAGTTATCACAGTTTCACCAAGATATAGGACTTTATATAGGTGATATAGGAAAATTTTCAGTGCCAGGGTGTCTAACAGGAAGCAGGGCCTTTTGCAGTTGTTCTTGCGTAATAACAAAGAACATCTCCCATCGTGTACCGTAAAGTCAACATGTCATGTGTGATGCATTTTACACAAAAACTCTACAGGGTAAAAGATCTTTCTTGTTCAGCAGCCTCACTGTGTGTCTACACAGGAAGCATTTCAGCCACATGTTTCAACTGTCCGTCTCAAGCGCATCTGACAGAACAGATATGTTCTTATATCAGTTATAGGTGCTATATATCAGCTATTTGTCAGTACAGGTGTCCACACAGTGAGCATAATGCCAGTAAGCTTCAAGTGTCTTTCTTCTGTTCTATGTGTGCCACTACAGTGATTTTGTGTTGGGCTCTGAGCTCTGCCAAAATACAGGTGACCTACATTCAGTACTGAGCCTGAATGCATCCTGTGTCGACACGGAACTGCTGTTCTGCTAACATGCTGGTCACACTACTCCTCCTGGGTACACACAGTTTTACAAGCTATACTGTATGTGTGAAAGGGGGGCTCAGCGTCTTGCATAATCTAACAATGTGTAACCAAACCTCTGTCTTATCAAGCTCAAGGAGGTCTAGAGAATCTATATAAAGGCACCTTGGAAATCTGATGTGACCCACACCTGGAAATTACTCCTCTGGTTAGGTTTCTGTTTGAGCAGAAATAAGTCTGCCTGACTTAAATGTAATGGTTTCTAACCAGCTGCAGTGCTTGAATTTCTTCAGACGTCTTGGTCAATTTCACAAGACAGAGCTTTGGCTATGCAAGACCATGCGCAGGATCACAGCAGAGGTGATGCTTGAGACAGGAATTAAGCCAGGGACTTCCCAGTATTGCCATCTAGCTGAGCCCAATCTTGAAAGCACTTTTAAAAAAAAACAAAAAAACCCCTCAGGCCTCCTTCACTGATCCCAGTGGGTAAATGGGCTATAAATCTTCTCTAACCTCCCAGAGCGTACCTGGCCGCACTATATTTGGCAGCATTTATGACCAGAAGTTCATGTTCAGTCAAGTGCTGTTGGAGTATGTTAGATAATATCTGTCTATATGGAAAGACAGACACGGTTTCTCAGTTCAGGGGCTGGTGTCTCTTTTGTGGGATTTTACAACAAGTCTGAGGCTGTGCTTTCCTCCTCAATTAGACGACTATCTCTCTATATATTATATATTTATATCTTAGAGATAAATGGATGTCCACACTACTAACAAGACCAAACGGTGCGTTTATGCCTGGCTTACATTATTTACCTTTCACCTTGCCACAGAAGATACAGATATAAGATGCAAAATTTGGAGGCTGTCTTATCCTAGTTGGGGAAAAGGTGGTTGCATTTCTAAATTGTATTTACAGGAGCTTTTGGTGTGAATATGAGTTAACGAACACAAAAAAATTCCTGGGTTTCATTCCTTGAATCTAGTCTTCGAAGGCTGCAGCGCCTGAGTTCGCATACAGCATCAATGTCAGTGAGGGTAGACAGCAGTTTTGGTTTACACACTGTTTAAATCAAGATGAATAGGATTTCTGCTAGTGAGCATTAAATTAAAACTAATTTTGCGTTGGGCGTTTGGGATTGAATTAAGTTAGAAAGTGAAGTTACCCGCAGGCAGGATGATTCAGATGGGGGAGCAGAGAAAGAGAGGAAGGCATCTAAATACCAAGAAGAGACTCTAAGGGAGCAGAAACTGACATGGAGAAAAACCCAGTTAGACAGGAGAGTAAAAGAAAGAATGAGAGTGTGTGACAGTGATTTTTCTCTGTTTGTTTTGTAGCCTCGCCATTAGTGGTATTACACTGTTCACAGGAGGTGTGAGCATATGCTGGCAGCGGCTGCCTCCTCACTTCAAAGCCAATTATTGCAGTAAATAATTAACAGTGGGAGATTCTCATGCCACCTCGGGCTCTGCTCTGACAGAAAAGACCCGGGATCTCACACCACTCCGAAGTGGCTGTTTGTAGGGCCGAGTACTCTGTCGTTCCCACTGTGCTCGTGTGGGCTGGACGCCTGTGCTCCGTACACAATACACAATATGTACACTCCTGTCTTACTCCCCCTCTGCTCTTCAGCGGTCTCTCTCAGGTGGAATATGAGTGGGGCTGTTTGCAAAATGTCTCTTTTTAGACCATAACAATCATTGAAAGCTATAACGCCAGGCACTGATGTAAAATATGAAATATTCTTTTAATAATAGCTTTGTGTCGGCAAACGTTTTTTCACTGCTCGGAATGACTTGCTGAATAAATGCACTTTGGTTTGTACCCCCCAGGCTCTCATCACACAACGGCAGAGGCTCATATGAAAGCTCCTTTCAGATTAATATTCCACAGGATTGAAACTTATCGACAACGCTGGGCACACACACACACACACACACACACACACACACACACACACACACACACACACACACACACACACACACACACCTCCCTCCTCTCTCCTGTCATGGCAGAGTGTACATTTCTGTAGCGAAAAAGTCTGCTTTCACAGGCCAGTGGTACAGCATTCCCCCAAACACTGCACCAGCCTGCAGCACAAGAGCTTAATCAGGCAGGAAATAGATGTAACAGAACACAGAGACAACCAGAGCTCAGGCAGCCGAAAGCTCTCCTTGCTTCTGTATTTGTCTGACATGCAGCGATAATGAGGCTTTAAACTGAGATTTCAACTGCACAAAATGCGCCAAACTGTAAACTGCTCCCCTGCTTCACAAGAACTTTCAGAGATTTTTATACATGTGGTACAGGTTTAAGAGCGCTGCTTCCTCAAATGATACGCGTCAGGGTCGACTAGCACTCGTTCCACTTATTTTCAGTCATTCTTGATGACTTTTTTGTTGTCTCATTTTAATTACGCTGACTGACTGAGAAAGGCTGCTGCTTTTCTTTGGATTTAACTTTACCTGTTAGACAGTGAACATCATTATTAACATGTTTTTTAATGTCCTTGCAGCGATGGAGTACCACAATCTGAACACCTCCATTGCTACCAGAGACTTCTGGGTTATTACAGGTAGGGATATCATTGTTTCACGCTTTCTTTACTAACAGCATAAAGCATCCTCTCTGTTGTCTTCAGGTGTGTTAAGTTGTATTACACATCCCTTGTTTTGATACTCCCACAATTTTCTTTATTTCCTTTTTATGGAAACTGAATGACATTACGCATCTGCTATGGTTGTAATCTAAACTGTCTCCTTTCATGGGAGCAATTAGATGCATGACTCCTGGGTTGTGTGTTGTTTAGTATTCCCTCTGTTGGCTTTATGAATGACTGCATGCACTGAGCAACATGAATATATTTCAGTGTTCAAGGGCACCCACACTGCTGTGCTGTATAATGGATGGGCCTTTCAGATCAGGCTGTGTAGCTCTTAACCCTGCACTCACTGCGATGAGAGGCCAAGTCAGTTCAAGGTCATCGCCTTGATAATGGGATTTACTCACACTGAACAAGATGTACAATCAGGATTATTGCTTTTCGACTGTTGATAAAACTGAGCAGATTAAAGCTGCATAAGGTGATGTTTGAACACTAGGGGACAGAAAAATGACAAAAGAAGCTCCTAGGAACCGCAGCACTACATTAAGTTTAGCAATTACTAATAACTTACATATCCATCAAACACAGCTGAGCTTGCCAGAAGGCCCTTACAGCTTGAGAATCCTACATAGGTCTGAAATGTTTTTGTCTCATGCACATATACACTCACACACATTTCTAATTTTGCCTCTATCCCTTCGTTCTTTATGCTGCTCTCTTTCCTTGCCAACAATTTATTTTCTCTCTTAACAACCATCTGGCCATCCTCTTTCTTTCGTCTACATTTGCAGTGATCCAGGACGTGGATAACGCCAGCCTGGAGGGACAGTACCAAAGCTTTGCCAGTCTAATGGAGCAGCGGCTGGCAGAGCTGTTTGTGTTGGCAGGGCAGCAGGGCACTCGTTTCAGACGAGCCACTGCTGTAGGCAGCTACACTGTCCAGGTAAGAGACTGGCACGGCATCCCACAGGGAGGGCCATGTCTGGCTTTCTCTGGAAGAACAAATACGGGGTCAGAGATTGAAAGCACTGAATCATTTTGGATTCTTATTCTGACGGTTTGTTTGTTACTCAGAAAGGCTAATGAAAGCATTAATCCAACAGCTTTTTTGGCTTATATCTTCCAGTATGAATATTTCATGAGATGCACACTTTGATACACACTTCTGCACAAGCTTGCATGATTACTTGTGGTCAGCCCTTGATAATTGGGGAGTTTCTCAGCTCATCATGTGCTAATTGCTCATCAAAACAAGACAGAGGTTGAATGTTTTACTAGACAAATACTTTCTTCTGTCCATGTGGTTTTTCCTCTCGTGAGACTCCTCGCCTAAATGCGTGGTTTTACTTTTTGTTTTCCTCCCTGAGATGTAAGCTGCTTCATTACAGTGAACCAGTCATTTAATAACAGCGGATATTGATATTTATTTTACAATCAGATGGTGAGCATCCGTAGGGTGTCTGGGTTGAAGAATCCAGCTGAGATGACATACTATGTCCAGCACAAAGGCGTTCCTCTTTCGGGCACGTCGGCTGCCAAGGTCCTGAACACAGTGGATTCTCAGACCATGGCGCTCACCCTGGGCTACTTTGTCCAGCTGCAAGCAGAACGTAAGCACAGCATCCCTCTAGCATTTGACAAGTAGGCAAATAGACAGAAACACTGACAGACTAGACCTGCAAACCAAAACATATGACTCATGCTGAGTTTAGAAAGAAGAGCTGGTGCTGGGTTGAGGGGAGTAGAAAAAAAGGTTGAGAAAGCTCTTTGCTCTCTAATCTCTCTGAAAATGCTCCCGGCAGGACGTTGTTTGTTTGGGCTGCAGTGCTGCTCAGGAGAAAGGGAGAAGGGGAGAGAGGGTGAGGCAGAGCTGGTCAGGAGAGAGAGAGAGAGAGAGAAAGAGAGATAGAGTGTGTGTGTGTGTGTGTGTGTGTGTGTGTGTGTGTGTGTGTGTGAGAGAGAGAGAGAGAGAGAGAGAGAGAGAGAGCATGCCCTTATAGATTGCGCCTACACTCGCTGAATCAGGCACACTGTATATCAGGTTGAGCTGTATGCAGTGTCACATAGCGTGGGTGTGATGCTCCTGTGTGTTGTAGCAGGAAAAGTAAGCTGTGTATTATACTTCCACTGCACCAATCAATGGACTAACTGTTATCATTTACTGTTCAGAGTCAACCGGATGCCATGCAATCAAGTGAGGGTGGTGAAAATGTGCTCTTCTTTTTTGCAGCTGTGGTCAAGAACCCTCCTAATAACCTTTGGATACTCGCTGCAGTGTTGGCCCCCATCGCTGTAGTAACACTCATTATTATCATCATCACAGCTGTGCTGTGCAGGAAGAATAAAAATGACTTTAAAGCCGACGCCATTGGCAACCTCAATCCCCGAGCTAAGGTATCTGTCTTTTCTCTGCGTATCTGCCTGTGTATGTTGAAGTTGACTGTAACTAAAACAATTTTTGATGATCACACAGCTATTTTGATAATCAATTCATTGTTTCAAGCTTCTCAAATGTGATAATCATTGTAAACTGAATGGGTTTGGACTAGTCACTGCCCCAGGTTGGTGTTTGTGACTTTATAGCTTCAGTTTGCAGAGTGTTGTACAATATGTGTCAGTGAGTGACAATGGTAGGTAGATAGATAGAAAGATAGATAGATAGATGGAGACACTTTATTTATCCCCAAAGGAAATTGTATCATCTGCATAATGTCATCTGTATGACCTCTTTTCTTTAACTTGAACAGTGCACAGTGTTTAAAACATCCTCTCTTGTTTTCAGATGGCGTATCGGAGAGACGTGGGCTATTATCACCAGGTATCTGCTGCTCTGTATTTCCTCTCATTACTGAACAGTGTTTTCATCTTCAGGGCTCAACTGTGCCAACAGTGGGATTTGAATGGGATTCTGGGCAGACATCACCTATGATAGATTTCAATAAATCCTGCTGTGCTGATGAAAACAAAGGATGCAACAGCACTTTGGAGAAACAAACCTTTCACAATCAGAATTTCTTGGATGAAAAACTGGTATTGCCTTTTCTCCTTATAGCGGTCTCCAGATGGCAAATTTGAAAGACTAAGCTTTACAGAGAATGGTTATTATGGAGATAATTTTTTCAAGCAGAATGAGAGTGTGTGTACTGACACTTGTTTGTTTTGTGTAAAGAAGATTGAAAACTGTTTCCATTATTGTTGCATGACGGCATCACAATATCCTAATCAAAGTTATCTCTCCACCTCCATGTCTCTTGTCTTTTCAGTGGCTCTCTTCACTGTTATATGTCAGTGTAGATAAATAGAAATGCATAGTATCGCACTGAACACGTCCCACTGCTTTATTTACAGAATTGCATAAGAGAGAAAGTAATAAAATCTTCTATATTAAACAGTGAAAGTCACTTCAGTGCTGCTTTCACAGCAGCTCTTATTACACAACATCGAATGTACTGCAAAGTCTCATCGTGTAACAAACACCAAATGTTTAATTCCATCAGAAATATTTTTAGGTGGCTTCTTACAAACCTTCACATTCTGGCCAGAGCATATTTAGCTGCTTCTTTCTAATAAGTAACCAAGTGAAATTCTTAAAATCCTCAAAGATAGAGTGAGTCCTATAAATTTAAATGAGGCTCTTGCATTACCTCTTCTGTATTACTTTCACTGTCTCCAAGCCAAATACTTTCGTCACAAACCCTCGTTAGAGTTTCCTACAGTAGTGCTTTTAGTTAGCGAGAAAACTCTCAGGGATCTTTGCTCTCTGTATGTGTGTGTGTGCTATAGGAAAAGAGGGGCTGCATGTTCTTTAGTCGGGGGAGTATCACGTATTGATTTTGCACTACGGTTCGGCCGCTTTGAGGCAGTGATGTGTGTCTGACAATTTATGACACTGTGATGAGAGTAGTCCTAAATATTTCAGTGTGTGTGTGTGTGTGTGTGTGTGTGTGTGTGTGTGTGTGTGTGTGTGTGTGGGGACAAAATTGAGGTCCCCATGGGTCCAGACTGTTTTTTGAGGGTTAAGACCTGGTTTTGGTGTTACAATTAGATTAAGGTTAGGGTTAGGACTTCAGTTGTCATGGTTAGGGTTAGGGTAAGGGGCTAGGGACTGCATTATGTCAATGCAGTGTCCCCATGGGGATAGTGAAACAAGTCTGTGGTGTGTGTGTTTGTGTGTGTATTACCATTTTGGCCCCCACATGTGGACATCCAGTGTTAGCTATAACACCATGAATCCTCCTCCTCCCTCTTATCCTCTAATGTCTTCTAATGTTAAACTTTACCACTATATTTCGGTGAAAGTCTGCAGATCTCATCTTGTCACCGCCCACTGCGAGTCATTTATTTGACAAGAATTTGGAAGAAGATGAAAAAAGGCCTTAGTTAAATCTGTGCTTATCTATTTCAAGGCACAGCAGTGCAGTAATCCCAGTTCTCTTTCTTAAATCCTCTGGACATCTCTTAAAAAGCTACACTTTGGGTACGCTATTTTGAGATGTCTGTCTATGTGACACTTCTGCTTGACTTAATGTATATCTCCTTGTTCCTCCTGTCAATGATCACTCTTCATGACTACAGGTATGTGAAAGGAAATCAATCTCACATTAGCTTTCTATTTTGTCTTTCTCCATTTTCACTCAACCCGTCCATCAGCCAGTCCAGGGTTTTGACTATGCTAAGCAGCACCTGGGTCAGCAGGGAGGGGATGAGGAGACCCTTCCTGTCAGTCAGGATACCTTAGTGATGTCTCTACAAATTCGGGACACACCACTTTCACTAGAAAAGGCCCTGCAACAAGACGGGACTGCCAACAAGAAAAGCCTCACCTCGGACAAACACAAAAGGTATCATCATGTCTACACGCATTCACGTCCTCATGCTATAATCACAGTAAAAAGATAAAAAAAATTATTTCAGGGAAAAAAGTCTTAACTGGAGTTCAAAGAATGCATAATGTTATAATAGCACAATAAAATCTTGACATTATCTATATGTTTTTTGTCCGTCAAAGAAAGTTTTACTATGAGACTGGATGTTGCTGATCCTCATTGATATTCAGTATTACAGAGGATGAGATTTATTATATTTTGGAGGTAAGATTATACTTTATGAATGATTGTTTTTTATGATACTTATAATATCAGATATTGTTATCAAAATGTTTAAAGAGTAAAGTAGTTTTAACAAAAAAGATTCACATCTGTCTTCTTTATGAATAAGGCACAACAAAGCACGAAGAGACAGTAATCCAGCCGATGTTGCTAAAATTTGCAACAGTGAAGAGCTGCACAAAGTGGCTATCTAAAATCTAATACAAATTATGACAATATTAATTTTCCAATTGATGTATGTATGAAAAATGGAAATGAGCTATTCTTAAATCCTTAACCCTATAGCTGGTCATACAATGTCGAGTTTAACATGAAGTTCAAAGTGTTTATTCTCTGTGCAGGAGCCATTAGGACACCAGGCTACAGGTATAGAAGTAACTCAGTTTGTTCCTTCAGCTGAGACTGAATGCAACCATCTTTTTAAAGCAGGGTACATTTGCTTACAGTTCATGTGTGCTCTCAAGAAGTGCACTGCTGCCCAGTCAGAAAGCTCCTGGGTCACATACAGAGAGGCAGGATGATAAAACACAAAGATCCCTGCAGCCACATTGTCTGTCCTCATCCTACCCTGATGCTGAGTGATCGGGGGTCATTAACACAGTCCTCTGCATGGGCAGGTGAAATTGACCGTTTTCCTCATCTGACAGTCAGTAGCGCTGTTTCGGAAATTAATTGCCATGTTAAATCATGCTAAATTATTTAATCAATGAACGCAAAAGGGTGTAATTTTTCAAAGACATCAAGGATAATGAGATCAAATGAAATGTATGTGACAGAATAAGGAATAGGCCAGAAAAAAGGTTTTGATTTCTTATTTATCAAACGGTGTTAAAGGTTCCTCAAGTCTTAAAATGTCATCATTCATTAGTGCTTATTTGGGTTTCAACCAGCTGTGTGTCTGCTTTTATACAGAGACGTTTGTTCTTTAATGTCTCCTGCTCTTTCACCAAGCTCGAGCCTGGTTGACACATTCACATTCATTATGAGATGAAAATCTGGCAAACATCTAATGAGAATACATTAAGCCCAACAGATGTGTGTCAAATCAACATAGTTGATGTTACACCTCAACATAGTTGAGGTGTAACATCAACTATGTTCAAATCACCTGAAGCAGATGATCAGTTATATGAACTACTGTATGTTAATGCATACAGTTGTTTATTACCATGCAACATATCATAGTGCGGAAAGCACGTGGAAGAGCAACATGATGTTTAACTACTGACAGGCGAGTGAATGCTGTGCTCATTTCAGCGGAGTGTAGGCTCGCAGTTCACCTGAAGCAAGTGTGAGACCTGTCATTCACTTGTTGTGCAGCTTGTTTGAAATGACATCTCTTCCGAAATGCCTTTTGAGTCCTGCTAGACAAAGACAAAAATGTGGGATGAAGCTCTATATTTTTTGAGGAAATCAATAAATAGATCAAGATAGTCTAATTATGATTATTATATTCCAGGGTGCTGGTGAACACGTTGGATACAAACAAATCTAAAAACAAGCTGCCATGCCCTCTGTAGTAAAGTCCACATATTTTCTTCCTCTCTGAAGTCATCCCTTTATTTGCACCGAGGTCACACAACCATCACAGGGTCAAACATACAACCCTCTCACACAGCCAGTGTAAACATATGTAAATGTACATCTCAGTTATTTATTACACATGACACGTCTTTGACTGTTGCATGCAGCTGTCTCTCTGCAGCACTGCCTCAACGAGAGCAGAGAGGGCAGTCGCTGCTCCTCTGTCTCTCGTTTGCTGTTATCATTTTTACCAGACAATTAGGGGATAGACCACAGTGCTTTGATGTCACTGTCAGCCTCGTGGTCCTCTGAGCTGCGGCTTGATCGGCTCTAATTCCGAATACAGTACAGTGTTTGAAGCCAGTGAAACAAGAATGGGATAAAGCAATTGTTTGTCCAATTAATGGAGGAACTTGCTTCAGTACATCCACAATGCGTATGCAGTAGAGATGCATGTAAAAATATACACGTTTGTTAATGAAAACATGGAAATGTTCAAAACACACACACAGATATAAACAACATGTGGCCAGATTTCAACATTACTATCATAAAAATTGAAACTAAATCTGCTGATGACTGTTGCTGCAGTTTTGCAATTGCTACCATTTCTCTGACTATTCTGACACAAGTACTTAATTGTCTTGATTCGATTTGATATTCTTCAAAAGACATCAGCGTGTAGTGATGCTTTTAATAATGAATGCACGTTTTTCATTATGCAAACCCCCCTAAAACACAACAATAATACATCATGTTGACTGGACTAGAGCTTGAGAGATGGAGAGAGAGGAAGGTGAGGTTGTTGAAGGGAGGAATGACATAACCTGGCTGCGAGCCCAGCTTCCGGAGAGCTCACCGCCTTTCCTGTTGCTATGGTTACTTGCAGCAAATTGCCGAGCGAGGATGGTTCCGTCATCAGCAACGAATCAGAGAAGCTGAATTCGGGCAGGGGCCTGACGGTGCTGAAAGTCACAGCACAGCAGAAACTGACAAAGGAGGAGACGCGCAAGAGGGACGGTGAGAGTCACACACTGGTGCAAACACAAATAATGTATTCTACGACTCCTTTGCAGACAAGGTCAGGCGTGTCACACATGGCAAAAAATCTTTCCCCCTTCTTGCAGTCTCTAGTTTCTCATGCATGCAGGTTACCCTCAGAGAAATGCACTGCCACTGCAGCTTTTTTTTTTTCTACAGCCAGAAAGGTAGCCACTCAGCAGTAAGCAGAGATGGACCAGATGAATATGCATGAGACAGACACTCTGCTGACATGATACAGTATGTCAGCCTAGAGGATGCTGTGACAGGCTGGCAGGATTAAGTAGATGCACACATGTGCTAATGAAAAAAATGCAGAAAGACCAAATGAAGTCACAGGTTTGGGCTCTTCTCAGCTGCACAGCACTTCAAGTACGAGATGTTGAACTATTTGCTGTTCTATTCTCGTCAGCTGAAGCCAAGTGTTCCACATGTGGTGGGTGTGAGTCAAATTAATCAAATTCAAGTATTCTGCTTGTAAATTGGATTGAGCTTGCTAGATTATGATTTTCTTAATGGGTGGATCTGAATAATTCATCAGCTGAGTTAAGGGAAACTAGAATTGAATCTAGTTTGATATCAGATAAGGAGTGAAAGTGCAAAGTCAGTGTCTTTCATCTATCACAGAGATGCATTGGCGCAACCTTTGAAGCCGACGCTATCCTAGTGATCTATTGTCTCCGTCCACCACTTCGTTTGCTGACACAGACGACTGATGTTTGACATAATCCCACAGTGTCAGCCAGAGAGAGAGAGAGAGAGAGAGAGAGAGTTTGCCCCCCTTTGACTGACAATGTAATGATTAGAGGTATTTGTAGTCTCTTTGTGAGTGAACTCCCTCTCTGTTCTTCAGATCCATATGACACCTCCTCTGGCTCCCTGCAGCTCATTTCCATAAAGCCTATGGCGTCTCAGCCCAACTACTCACACCCTGCGTCCTCTGACCGCAGCCAGGACTCAGCCATCGTCAATGGAGAGGTGATGCACAGGAACCTATTCTCTCACTATTCTCTGCCAAAGTTAGAACATTTTTGGTTTTTTTAAATGAGAATTTGCTTTGTTTGAGTTTTTGGCTTAAAGTTGACAATGGTCGGATGGGAAGTTGTAATGTCATGGCACAAAATGCAATGACAGGAGTAAAGTTGTTTTGTTATGCCACCAGAAATGTCAATCAAATCTGATTATAGATAGATAGATAGACGGACGGACGGACAGATAGATAGGTAGATAGATAGATAGATAGATAGATAGATACTTTATTGTCCCAAACTGGGAAATTCTTGACAAACGAATACCTACACAGTCCTGACAAAAACCAAGTTTCCCATGGTTTTTAAAGATCTATTATAACAAATAGAACACCTTTCTTTTTCTTTGAAATAAGTCACATGATGTGTGGCATTGTATGATTTCATCTGATGAAGCTCTGACCTCAGTGACCACAGTAGATAAGATCAGATGTTAAAAAAAGTTTTTAAGCCTTGAGAGAGGCATTGGTATTTTTTTAACTACACACAGCAAGGAGGACCTGGTGCCTGTTTCTGTTCTCATCTCCCCACGTCTCTTTGCATCCCGCGTTCTTTCCTCTCTGCAGGTGAACTTGGCTCTGAAACAGAAGTCAGACATCGAGCACTACAGGAACAAGCTGAGGCTGAAGGCTAAGAGGAAGGGCTATTACGACTTCCCCTCCACCGACGGCAGCAGCAGCGGTCGGGCCCTGGCGCAGAGGCAGCGGCACGGCCATGAGAGGGCAGCCGGTGAGCATGGCAGACCACTGGAGCCTGATGATGAGCGAGGTTCCACTTATGTCAAGTCTCACAGGAGGTGAGGGGAGAGTGGGAAAGCAAGTGGAACCTGGGTTTGGTTGAGTGTAAACAGCAAACAAAATCTTTCTTAAGGGTGTGAGGATACAATTCGAGTGGTCACAAAGTGTTGCAGTCGACATGGATTTCATATCGGTTGACTAGGCTTCTGTGCATGGCCGGTTATCCATCCCTGCTGACCCCTGCCTTGCCTAATTAGCTTATAGATAAGTAAAAATGTCTCCTCTAATGTTGTCATTATCCTGTCTTAGTAGGCAGTGAGACACCATCAGGCATGTCTGATTAGCTTGATCCAAGTCCTGAGCTTCCATAATGGAGATAAGAGGATTGGCAAGGTGTCAGATGGTCCACTACGCTGGTTCTGTCCTGCCTCTGCTTTACATAGGAACAGAAAGTTGGACAGAGTCTTTGGTTCTTACAGACTCGGGGCGTCATTCTCCACATCGGATTAACATTACAGGAAGCAACATTTGAATTTTGGCTCGTGTGTTGACTAAGCGATGGCTCGAATGGACCTGCTATTTATATATCCTACCACAGTGAGCACGATAAGGACTTTAGCATCTCTTCACTGTCGAAGCTAGTGTGTGGTGCTACAGCAACAACGTGTTGATATGCATCTTGTCCTTTGTCATTGACTGCACTTTGTTGTTTTGTTTGCTAGATGCTTTATCGGTATTATTTTGCTTATCAACACCTCAAGCATACATACATAATCATACATGATTCAGCCCTTTCACTTGATGTCCTCATGAGATATGCTAACAAACTGCATCTATTTGCTCTGTATCACAATCACATGCACTTCCCTCCCTGTGATCTCAACCACCTCCACGTCCCACCCACCTTTCACTGCAGGCACTCTGAAACCATGGCTGAAAGTGAGACAGCTGAATTGAAAGAATTTCAATTAATAACAGGTCTGATTTGGACTGAATCCATTCTTTTCTTGAATCGGCAGGCACTCCCAGGTGGGGCAGACGGCCTATCGCAGCCGACAGAGTCTGAGCAGTCCCAGTCCTGGAGGAACAGAGATGGACCTGCTTGTTATGAGGGAGAGACCCAGGAGAGGCATTCGCAACAGCGGCTATGATGTGAGTCACATGTTGTCATGCACTGACCCCTGTTTCCTGATAAGATGCAGTAAAACTAGCAAAGTGATTGACAGAGCAACATTGTGTTGGTGCTGCTTATGATTAGATTATTTGCTATATATGTGTAGAAGGCTGATGCACAAGTGATGTACTATCATTAGCAGCTTCTAATTGTGAATCACATATAAACTTGTCAAATGTATTAACGATGTGCTTGGTATCAAATACAAATATTTGTCCATTTACATGCTTATATGCTTGTTACCAAATCCAGATGATAATTTTTAAAATATCTTTTAAAATGCCACTATTTTCAAAATAGCAAGATGGAAAGTAAAAATAGGAAAGATCATTATCAGTCAAAGCTCGTTAGGTTACATCTGTGACTTATTGGCCACAGACACAGCCACTGAGCTAGAAATCAGACTTATTCTACTCAGGTGTGGTTTCAAGTGTACCACAGAAAGCTGAAAGAAGAGAAGTGGTTCATTCATAATTAAGAGTTAAGATTTATAAGGTCCCGTCGTTTTGATATGTAATGGGTCTCAGGATGGCTGGTTTACGCCTCCACTCTTTTATTGTTCCATTATGGCTCAGTGTACGGCTCCCTCTATCATGAATACTAGTAGGTGAGCTCCCAAGAGTAATGGAGCAGGCCATTCCTAAAAAGTGTTTTCATTCAGAGCTGTCCTTTTGTAAAAAATATGAGCAGTGATAGAAATACTCTGCTGAACTGCCGCTGACCTGTCAGCCATTTTGACCAGTCGCAGCAAGAAAAAACACAGGTGTAACTGAGTGTGGTATTGGTGTGCTGACTCACCTGCATGGTTTACTGGGACACTTAGATGAAAAACAAATGCTATATAAAGCTGTACTTTTCTTATGATTGTAAGTCAAATGTCTGCTGAGAAAATAGCCTGTTGTGCATCAGACTCCTGGGACGACAGGGTGGTGCCATGAGTAAAAGGCTTCTGGTATTATCATGACAAACCTCAGAATTATATTACAAATACCTCTTAACAAGCTCGACAAACTGAGATTTTGAAGACAAATAGCCATTCTTTGATTCTGACCTCCCTCAGTTTGTACTTGCTGTGGGTACACTCTTGTTCAGCCCTGTCAGAAATATGGCACAATCGCCAGGACAAGCTACCGGGTCTTTTTCCCCAGCCCTGTTGATTAAAACGGGACTAGTTTAGCTGCAGGCCCCATCACTGCAGATGCAAGTCTCTGCCGTTCCGTGTTGCAGGGGGGGGCTGATTTATGAGTTGCACTACGCTAGGTCTCTTGTGGCTCCCCTCTGTTCGCACAGGAAGTAGGGCAGCCTCGACTCGTATTCATTTATCACTGAATATAAAGACCGGATAGGCAGAAAGAGGGAGAGGGGGAAAGAGCAGAGGGTATAAAAAAGATGGAGGGACTTTCAAAAAAATGTGAGCAAGTGGATGGAAAAGATGGAGTGAGGTAGCGGGTGAATAATTAAGATGAAGGGGCGATGAATATTCAGGGAGACGAGATGATGCTATACAGTGCAAACACACACGCCTATCCAGCTATTGTTGGATAAGAGAAAAGTGGAGGTTTGCACTCATTGAAACAAACTGTCAGATTCTACTGCTGAACCTCCTCTGGCCAAGCAGCAACACAGCTGGATCCAACTCTTCCAGCCGACTTGTCTAAGAAACTCTGAGTAACATTAAACAGCCTCTTGTAGCTCAGTCAGCACCTCGTCAACAACCCACTGAGAGAGTGACAGGAGACATTATAGAAGCTGTAATTTTCCTGCTTTTTCAGGTTCAGTCATTTAATATCTCACTAATCTGGTGAGGAGAGGTTTCATTTTCAGGTGTAAATCAGAACATCCCGCCCCCCAGGTGGTGGATGCTGCAGATTCTCCATCACCATAAAACTACAGGGCGCTTTACTCGAAATTGTGGCCAAGTTTCATATCGTTTTATTCTTGTATGTGTCACTGATTTGATATTGTTTGTAATATTTTTTTGCTCATCAATCGGATCCGTTGCACATTATTTTGTTTACAACCTTGATTTCATAAAAGTTGGGACACTGTGTAAAACTTTGAATAAAAAAAACCCCTGAAGCAGTCATTTGAAACTAAACTGTGTTTACCAACAACAGTTTTATGAGGTGTTCCAGAGTCCATGTTGTAATCTCCTTTATACAATCATCTTTGTTTGACAAAATGTTGAACCTCTCTCAATCCTTGCTTGTGAACAGCTGAGTCTTTCCAGGATGAACCTTTCATACCCAATCATGATACAATCACCTGTTACCACTGAACCTGTTTACCTGTGGAATGATGCAAACAGATGTTTTTGGATCAGTCCACAACTTTCACAGTCTTTTGTTGCTCCTGTCCCAACTTGCTTGAAACGTGTTTCTGCCATCAAATTCAGAAGTATATGTAAAACAGGATCATTGAAATTATCACATTCTGTTTATTTATGTTTTACACAACGTCTCAACTTTTTTGGAATGAGGCTTGTATTAGCAAGTCAAAGTCTGAAGATGTGTGTTGTGACTCGATTCATAGCGGCGCGTCTCTCTTGTGAATGTGTTTGCGTTTGCTTCAGACTGAGCCTGAGCTGATTGAGGAGACGAATGTTGACCGCCTAATGGGGCCGCGGGGATACATGTACGGTCGGGGCTTGAAAGGCCACTCAGAGACATCCACTCTGAGCTCACAGCCGTCCATTGATGAAGTGCGACAGCAGATGCACCTGCTGCTGGAGGAGGCATTCAGCCTGGCTTCAGGGGGCCAGTCCACAACCGGAAAGTCCCATCACCACCACCCGCCTCCTGACCACTACAGCCATGCACCACCTCCCCTCCCCTACGCGGACGTGGTGACCAGCGCCCCGGGTACAATGAGCTGTGGACGGGGAGGCCTACAGTGGGTCCCATCTTATGGCACAGATGTGTATCAGTGCAGCCTGCCCAAACCGGTAAGTGAGATGCGATTATTTGCCCTCTCTTAAGAACTGTGATAGAGTTTATGTAACCTTAGATGCCTTTCACTATCTGTTTAAGGCCTTTCACTTCACCCAGCTCCCTGAGATGGCCATGGGCTCCCCCCCGCCTTTACCACCTCGCACTGGACCTCCTCCTGGGACCTCCTTAAGACGGTAAGGCTCAATAGGTCTCTCTCTCTCACACACACACGCAGATGCCGAAAGACACACACACACACATACACACACAGTCTCTGTAGCATCCCAAAGACCATGAGATATTCCACATTTATTCACATTCAAATTCATATTCAGGGTCTAGATATTCACTAGGTAATGCGCTGTGGCCAGGGTGATTTTAGGCCTTGTATAAATTTGAATATTGAACTAGTGCATTGGGAGATGGCAAGAATGTTAATGAGGTATGCACTTTTCCACATGGAGTGTGTCCGCCATCTAGTGGTACCGGCTAAGTGTTTCAATATCCCTTATGTTTACTCCAATCTCCATCCAACTTAGTTCCACTTCTGACTTGGGGCCTAAGGGAAGGACCTCAGAGACATCTGTCACTGAAATGCAGAGTCAACATGACAACAACCCATATGGGCCAACTACTAGAGCAGCACTTCCATCTATCACTGCAGAGCAGCCTGTGTCCAACTACTCAGGTAAGCATACGAGGAGATGACTGTGCAAAACCAACCCATAATGGGCTTTGTTCAGTCAATGTCAGTCTCTCTTCTCTTCTCTTCTGTGCAGGAAACCCAATAACAGCCGTCTACGCCATCCCAGCCACCAGGCCCGGCTACTCAGAATACTTTGTCTCCACACCGCCCACGTCCTACCACAGTCCCTCCTGGATGTCCTATCCACCTGAACCTGAGGACGTGCCACCACAGTGGGCAGACTCTGTAAGGAAGCCATTTTGCTTGCTTAGGAAGCATCCAGTCCTACAAAAAAAATATTAAAATAAGGAAGATGAGCAATTTATAGTGGAAGAATAATATCATGATTAAACTAGGACAGTCCCAGTTTTCAAGCATTTGTCCTAGTGCCCCAGCAGCTCTTTGTTCTAATAATTAGATCTTTAATTTTCAGAAAATAAACTGTTCCAAGAGGCTGTGGTGAGATCTCTTGCAGAACTATATCCAGGCTACGAGCAGGTTGGAGAAGCTCTTAGTTTCTCTCTCTAGTGTGGTAGTTGTAGGTTTAGACTCAATCTGTGTATTGTTTTTATAGACTCACTCTGAGACTATGAAAGGCTTCTGGCTTCATATATACGTTATAACTGAATTCAGGCTGGTAAAACTGTGAACATATGTTTTGTGTTTTGTTTTGTTGTATTGTTAAAATATCCCACTATCCCATAACTTCTTGTCATCCTACAGAGCCAGAAGCAAGTTAAAGCACTACAACTGCTAGAGCTTAAAAGAATACACACTCAGAAAGGCAAAATGGGAAATTTAATAGAGAAACATGTTAGTAATGTGTAGGTGAGGTTTATAGCAGTACATTGCCTTTTGCAGGCCATCTCACTGTGGCAAAGTCTGTTTGTGCTCATGTTCCTATCTACCCCACAACAGGACTGAAAACAGTACTCTTTAAGCATCCTCCTACCCTGTCCTTTGTTTTTCATTAAAATAAGATGGGCTCCATTTGTCCTGCCAGATCTGTTATAATCCATGTGACCCTCCCTCCCTCCCCTGCACAGGACTCTCCTTGTTTGTATGGAATGCTCTGTTTTGTTTCCTGTCTGTTTGCCTGTTTCAACCAGATGCCTTCACGCAGTGTCTTTTTGCAGAACCAGTGTCATTTAGAAACCATTTGCTGATCTGAATTTATGGCTGGCGTTGAGTGGACACAACAAAATACCGGGGTAGTTGAGCACATTTCCTAAATGAACACCTATTTTACTTTCTTACTCTTTTTCATTTATTGTGCTGTAAATCTGACAACTGAAGATTTTGTATGAACATTCAGAAGTAGTCCATTTTGGAGTTCAAACGCTGTTTGAACCAAAAATCCATTTCAGTATCATGTACTCGCACAGTAGATCCACACTCTTTACTTTCCTGTTTCTTTGGTTCATTTATAATGATTTTCCCAAATACAGTTGTGTATAATTTCCCTTATCACCCATTTAATTCTTTCTAAAATAGTGGTGCAAAAAATGAAAATGTTCACTCAGCAAAATAAAAACTAACGCATATACTGTATCCTTCTAATTATCTAATTGGCAGCAATTATTTTCGTGGGTAGGAATAATATGAAGTTACTGTAGTACTGATTTCATGTCTACCCTATTTTCCAGTTGCCCCTGCCTGGGTATGTAGAGGCTTTTCCTCATCCTCGCTACCCACAGGGGAGCCCCACCAGGCTGCCCCTGCAGTACAACCCGGCACTGGAGCAGCCACCCACTGCCCCCAGCACAGCATCCCAGCAAAGCCTGCCCCCGGTGGTGAAGGACATGGACAGCATGCCCCTGAGCAGCCTCTCTACCTCTGCACTCGTGCAGGCAATCCGGCAGGAGGTGGCCAAGCTGGCGAAAAAGCAGAATGACGTGTTTGAGTTCTAGTTTTAATTCTGCCCCTTTTTGTGCAGGAGATGGTTAACTGTGCCGTGGTCTTCAACAGATGCACACAAAGGTGGTACTACTTCAGACTGATTTTTGATGTTTGTACTGTAAAACAGACTGGTCTTCTTTACCCACCGATTGATTTCTTTTCACACGCCCTTGGTGTTTTGCAGCTTCTGACTTAAAGGAGCAGAACAGATTATGTTTTTTTTTTAAGAAAAAAAAAACCGCCATCCTCTATTGATGATGTCCCAAGTAATTACATGCATCTCTTCTTTGTAGATATGTCAATAGGATACTCTAAATACGGAAAGTGTAATTTTTTGCCAGGATTAGACATTTTTTGTGAATCAGCATCAATCGAGAAGAGAGAAGAAGTAGCATTATTGTCTGTACTGAGAGGACCAAATACTTCCTGTCAGATGGTTAAGTATAACCCACAGTGTATATGAGCATGTACAGTATTAGGACATCATGTATGTTATCTCCTTTTATAGACCATCAGCTTCGACAAAATGGGCGTCATCAATATCAGGTCATTCAAACATCCATAACACACGACAGAACCAGAATCAGTTTTCAAAAATGAATACGTTTATCAGATATCAACACCATAACAATAACAGCAAACACTGACGGTCCTTGGTTTGCTTATTTCTTTAGAGATCGAAATTGTTGTTCCCGTTAATTAACAAATGGACTAACTAAACTATATATATATATAAATATCTGCCTTTTTAGTTAAACCCACAAGAACATTGACTCTTAAGTGGCATCTATGGTGATGCAACATATAGCTGGAAATATTTGCCTTCATGTGTCTGAAATAGGGGGAAGTATTTATCCTTGCAGTTTGTTTGGGTGCTCCATTTAACACTGATAGACATTGGTTTTGCAGTCGTGGGTGGTTATTACAATACTGTATATTACTGTTGTTAAACACTTAAAGGCAGAATGAGTTGGATTTTCCTAAAAAAACGAAACAATGCAGAGAACCTGCCTTTTTCTTATTTTGCTGTATTTGAGAAATTTATAGATATCAACCATTGGGCAGTGTGTGTGTGGGGCTTCCAACCAGTAACAGCATGCAAGGTGCGAGGGGACTATATATCTGTAAAAAAAAAAAAAAAAAAAAAAAGCATAGTGACCAAGTGTAAGCACGTATCCAGGAGGAAGCTATTAAAATGTAGGTGAAGAGGGGCCAACTGTGAATGTTGTGTTTACAAAATGCAACCACAAATCTTACTCATTCTGCCTTTAAAACCATCAACTTTGACTTAACCATAAGTTTCCCTTTTCTTGAGGAAAAAAAGAAAACAAAAACTCAAATAGAAAAACCTTTAAGTAAAATCATATTTGCAGCTGGATGGATATAGAAGAGTAGCAGTTTTATATTGAGTCCAGTGGTTTTAAGATGCACAGATGATTCAATGCACATACAAGCCCAAAACTTTGTCACAAAACAATTCTCTTTGCTGCTGGACATCTTACAGCAGTTTCTTGTAAAGTGAAACTATAAAGAAGGTGAGTCTATGGTTTGTTTACTGGCCTTAAGACATCTTAATGGTCTCAATGGGTGCATTTCATGAATAAAATACAAAGTTCATGTAAACTATTGACCTAATGAGAGGTCCTACATCAGTACTCCTGTTCTAAGAAGTTATAAGTGCACAAGCCCTGATGTCTTTGTGTAACATTGTGAATGCCTGAGAGTCCACTCAGTTTGACTGTAGAGTACAGCCGTCGTCTTTTCGTTTCAGAAGCACCTTGTTCAGAGGGAACATATCAATGTGGAGCATCAGTGTACCCTTAAAGCATCCAATTTATTATGGTGCAAAAGGCATATGTGCTGAAGTAGATATTTACCTTTAAAAGCTAACTTCATAACCAATAATTTAAAATCTGCTTCATGTCATCAATCTCAAGCAATTATATTTTAATTCAGCCTGACACTACATGAGTGTATGAAAAAGCAACATAACAAGCTTCCTCCCACCACTCACACAAAAACATCCTAAATATTCAAATGTAAAGACCACAAACATGAATAATAATAAAACAAAGACTCCTCCCGACGTGATGGACAGAATACTATTCTTTGACAAAAATGTGCTTATAGCACATGTTAAACAAAAGATCAAGCCTTCTGATAGCTACTGGAATAATGGATACCCGTGCATGCCAGAATTATTCCAGCAGCAACAAGAAGGAAAGAGGTCAACTCTTTATTTAGTCAGATCAGAGCATTCAAGGAGCCAACTAACCTTTTTCAAGACATGCAACTTTAATCTTGAAGCTACACTTATTTTATCTGAATCACTTGGAAGTTTGAAGGATTAAGGGGATCTAGTAGCAGAAATGGAATACAATATTCATAATCATGTTTTCATTTGTGTATAATCACCTGGAAATAAGAATCGTTGCGTTATTTTTAATTTTTTAATTTTTTTTTTTTTTTTACCTTAGAATGAGTCCTCTTCCACAGAGTCTACCATGGACAAACCAAACACTGGCTCTAGAGAGGGCCACCGTGGGTTCTACTACAAGCTTGGAAGGGGAGGATGCGGGTATTCACTTGGTCACACTAAATTGCACTAAATCTTGCACACTGGTCCTTTAATTTGCCGTCTTAATCAGCCTTGTCAACCTATTTTGTTTTGTGTGTTTTTGAAATTACACTAAGGCCACCAACCATTCAATTAAACTCTATGAAACAAAGTAATTCGATCATTGCACACATGAAATGAATTCATCTTTCTTGGCAAAAAAGACTCATACTCATATTTCACTGTGGTATGAAAGCTGTCAAAAGGTTATGACGAATGGGACTGGAAAGTGGGACTGACTAGAGATGTGCGCATGTAGGCCTATAGCAGGGGTGCTGCTGTATGTTTGCATAAACATTCATACGCTATAGATCGCCTACTTTTACTGTGTTATTGCAAATCACATGGAATGCTTTGCTGATTATTATAATCAATGCTGTCATAAGAAAGATGCCAGTTGTGATGTAAGAAAGATAACCATGAGTGAAAATGCCTTTAAATCATCATTTCCTTTCAGAGAACAGTATTGCTGTTACAGCAGTCCTGGAAGAATTTAGCCTTTTTTCATTCTGACTTTTGAGCAAAACCTCCCTCTCTTCTTCTATACTCATGCCTGTTGGTGTGTAAGTAGGTATAAGGAAATACTGTATGTCTTAAACTCAACAAGAACTTTGTTGATGCTTGTTTTCCCAAGATCCTTTTACCCATTATTCAGAGGAGCACTTAATGTCTTAAGAACTGTACTAAATACAGTGATTTTTTTTGTGTATACCAGAAGTGAACACCTTTCCACATTCTCATGCTGGAAAATTTAGCGATATTAAATAAAAGGGTTTTAAGTGGTTTATTGATTTAGAAAAATGATAAATATTTATTCTATAAAATGAAATATGAAGTGAGCTAAATCTATTAAAATTCAATGTCTTTTTGTCTTCCTGATTGGTTTTCTCATTTCTTTTTCATCTGCTTGATCTTGTTATATTTGATGTTCCTCAGAGACTGATTTGACAGAGACCTTGAGACAGATGGAGAATGAAAGAAATATTAGCCTACATGATTAAAATCAAATAAAAGATTTTATTAGAAGATTCAACCACCAATTTGTGTCTTCAATACCTCTTACTTTGTGCATGTCATTTTTCCTTATGAGCAAGTTCTTGTTCTGATGCTTTACTTCCACAGTCTTCCCTGCTACTTAAGTATACTGTTTTATTGTCATCTTAGAACTAATGAGCACTGGGGGTGATTGTTATTTCCATGTTCTTACACCACAGATATGTCAAAGATCATTTGCACCACAATGCATATCGTTAAGAGCTCACACATTACTCCCTTCCTCCTTCAGGCAGAGTAATGGAGGGTGAAGGCACTCGAGGTCGGTAATTGTCCAGTTAAAACACCTGTTGTCACCTGTGATAATGTTACTTTAACCACTCGCTGATGCTACAGCAAGATGGAGACAATACACAGATTGTAATCTTTTTGTGGTGCAATAAATAGAGAAGGTATCAATCATTTGAGAATTTATTAATTGGTTTCCATCACTCAGTGTCTGTAATTGAACTTGCTTTTTTTTATTAACTGTTTGAATTTCTGGATGACAAACAGTCGTGATTGCTCATTACTTTTTGCTCTTGTGCTTCACAATCACGTCTAGACTCCCCCGAGCCATTAGCTCCACCCAGCAACCATCTTCATTCATTACAACATTAAGATAAGATAGGATAAGCCTTTATTCGTCCCACAGTGGGGAAATTCACAGTCATCTTATGAGAAAAAAAAGATTCTCTTTACAAAATCCATATACATTCCACAAAACACAATGTCTGTAGCATCTATGTATTTGAGTATTTTTCAAGGGTCAAATTCCTCCAGTACTGGAGTCTCTTGCTCAGTGTTTCTTGCGTCTTGTCATCCTTGAAACCCCTGAACAGACTTCCTTCAGAGTTCAGAGTTCCTTGTCTGTCTTCCTTGCAGCTGAATAATCACCCTGCTTCCCCACAGGATGCATCCTTCCTCCACACTCAACACATGTTGTTCTGTCAAGTAAGGCTGCATGTCAAGGTCTTGGCTGTGGTGGTTATGTGTATTTAATGAGGTGAATTCATTGAATTCTCTATACAGAGTTACTGACAGGTCTGTGGTGTGTCCAATTCTGTCCCTCCCAAACTGGCAAACAAGTCCTATGTTCTTGAAATGGCGATGTTGTCCAACTTTGGCAGCAGCTTTTCTGTAACTTTCAAATTTCTTGCCGTTTGGTCTGCTTTCAGTATGGAGACGATGATGGCGGCCCTCTCTGGTCTAACTTTAAAATATTGAGTTTTGGTCTCTACGTCCGTATAAATCTTTGCCGTGGCCAACATCCATGGTGCCTCCGATTGCTGTAGCAGCATTTATGGTGTGAAAGTGGAACCTCCAGTCTAGCCAAATAGCCTTCAGTCAATGTCTCCCCTTTCTCCTCTTTCCCTTTAAGCACAAGCAACACCAGCCTCTTTGTTTGCCCCTCGTAAATGACTTGTGCATACATCTTGCCAAGCACTCCCTCTCTACCTCTAGTCTAGGTGTACAGTCTTATTCCTGTGCAATGAAGAGCCCTTTGCGTTATTCCTGCATGTGCTCTCAGTAAGATTTGACATACCTGCCCCACTCTTCCTATTTCAAAGTCTGTGTCAATCCACTGACATCTGCTGTCTGTATGACAGCACTCTAATGTTGTACAACATGAGAGGATACTCATCCTCTGGCACATGTGGTGCATTGGTCATTATTCCTCTGGGGTGTCTTGTCTGCCTCCCACTACGGCGTATCCCGGCCAAATGACGCCACACGCAACAGCTGGGGCATCCAGACAGCAGTTAGTGGGGCCATACTTCCCGTGACATTGGGAATAAATAGTACACCTCTCTGAATGTGGTTATTGTTTCTACCAGTCTGCCACAGACTGTCCTTGATGTTGTTCTTTGAAGTGAATTTTAAAACAGATAATAACATAGGCCGTGATGTGCACATGGCCACTTAAATCCTGAAGCAAAGGCGAAATGAAAGAGATGTTCACCTTCCCGGAATTAAACTCTTTACAAAAAAACACGACAGGCTTCTTGATCCATTACAGGTTTGAAACCTTCAACTATGTGACTGAAAATGAGCTATGACAGAAAAATCCTTTTTTTTTTTTTTTAAATCTTAATTGAGTTATTTCCTGTTTTAAGTTTGTCCTCAGGTGTGTTGGTTAACTTTCCTTCCTGTCTTTGTGTTTCCTGCCTTTGAAATTGCTTCTTGGTTTCACCTGTCCCTCGTTAGCTTTCCCTCCCTACTTTATTTAGTCTGTGTGTTCCCCTTTCTCATTTCCAGTTGGTCGTTGTATCATGTGTGAAGTGTTTCATCTTTTCCCAGTGTCTTCTTCTCCCACTGTTGTTTTGGATTATGCCTTGTGTTACCTGGACCCTGCCAATTATTTGCAGTCTTTCATGTCAGTGACCAAGACACAGCAAGAATTTGTGACTATATGAACTAATCTGTCAAAGTGACCATTGTAACAGACAAGAATATTGTGTAGGCTCCACTACTCCACTCTCGACACTGCGTGCCCTTGGATCCTCAGCAATACACCTGCCAAGTGTGAAGTCGATCAAATGAATCAATTGTCGAGAAAACCGAAGGACAGACAGACACAGATTCCTGCCTTTTCAGCGAGATGCTGATACTTGAGAGAGACAACATGTCAGAGCAGACTTGCCAAACAAACACAGACAGCCATCATAGTGTTCAGACCCAAACTGCTCTTGTTGGCCTGCAACTTGTCAACTCAAGCAAGACAGGTTATTTTTTGACAAGCGACGATTCAACATATAGCAGGAATCATCTCTGTGTGCACTGTTTGTTCCTGTGCACAGCAACTTGTCCCCCTCCCCACAAAAAACAGTTTCACCTGTGATACAATTAAACTGTCATCACGGTTTCATATGACAAACGCAATATCTATCAAAACAGCTGCTGATGTCACCCATAGTGCTAGACCTGCTGACAGGTACTAGTGTAAAAAAAACCCCAACCCTGTTGTATAATTTCCACTTGAAAAGACACTCCTGTTTACTTTATACCAATGTACCATTTATTTGATAGCCGAGGCGCAGGGAACCATATGAATGTCAAGCCAGATATAATACTGCATTTTACATGGTTCCTGTTAACAGTTGTAATCAATGTCAAAATATCAAAGTGTAGCTCTCACTAACATTTTTTTGCCAGGACCTGTGCTTGGAAAACTCCCAAACGAGGACATCTATTGAGTATGAAGGCAAGTTGATGATGCTATTTGAACAGTGTCCCATTTGCCTGAGGATGTGGACCAGCCACATGTAAGGTCATTTCCTGCTGGATCATCGTTTTGCAAGATCTCAACAGTAAAGGAATCATTTTACTTAATATAGTGATATCAATGTAAAATCATCTGCAAGCTTCGTAGTTCATAGGTAATTTTCTGGCATTGCTTTATACATTTTCATAAGATCTATTTTTCTAAAGAGGTTCCAGAAAATGCAGTGGAAGTCATTTTACTCCACCAGATCTAAGAAATGTCCAGGAGCCTCCAAACTTAATAGATGCTTCAATAAGTTTGCTGGATATTTTAATGGATTCTTGCTCTGAACGCCCACATAAAGGAGAAATACCATTTAGATGAAATGACGGTAAAAGCTCAGTTGTGCAGACTCATTTTTCTAAACTTGAAACTAACCAGGCAGCGTATAGGGAAATCACAGATGAAATAAGAGGAAACAAGTCTCTTACAGTGCAAACTGAGTTCACATGTGACCTTATATACACAAATAAACTGGCGATTTTGTCTTTTATCATGTTCATGGTTGTGTTGCCAGCACCAGTGCCTGGACCAGATTGTCCCATCAATTAATGTCTGGTGTGTCTTTGTGTGTGTGTGTGTGTGTACAAATAGTGCAGTAAATCTGTAGTTCAGCGTTTTCCCAGTAGGGCTCAGCCTAAAGCCATGCAAACAAATGTTCTCTCTCAGTGAGAGAAGTGTGTCCTTATCTAAATGGCAAATTAGCCAAGTCAGAACACGGCTAATTTGATTTTCTTCCAGAGAGAGAAGGCTGTGTTCACAGGGAGGAGAGCCTTGCATGTAATGTTACACGGGGTGGACAAAAAAACAGGAGCATTAATTAATACAGCATTAATACTGTATGACTGTAGTCTTGCAATAAATACTACTCTTTTTGAGGCCTTTAATATTTAACCTCTGATGACTTTCTGTCAGAGCATTGTTGATTCGGCTCTGTGTATTTGTGATCAGGTAGTTTGTCATGGTGCAGTAGTACATATAAATATATCTACCTCCTGTTTATCAGGGGTAGACAGTAAAGATCATCTGATACACATCAGAGGTAATGTTTTGTGGTTTCTATAAATGACAAGATTTTTGGGCATGTGCATTTTTGGGTATGTTTCATTATTTTGCCTCATTTAATTAACTATTAGACCTAATATGTGTGTTTTTTGTGTGTATAATTAATCTTCTACTCAAAAATGAATTAATTATTATATTATCATTTTGGAGCTAATAGTTATCAATAATAATACTCTAAACACCTCATACATGCAAGCAGGTAAATTGCCACTCTAATGATCTCTATATACACAAACCTTGCCATCTTCTTCCAAAACAAAGAGAAATGAGCTTGGTCTTGTAACCTTCACGAAATGCGGCTGCTTATCTGTTACTAATCTTGTTGCCATTTCTACACATAGTGGACACGATGCACCCGAAAAGTATTAATCATCAAATAAGAAAAACTGAATACATTTAATGTTTCTGTCTGTCCTTAAGGGAAATTCTAAATTAGTGTTACAGCAGTTGTTTCGAGATGTTTATGCTCCTCCACTTGAATGCACTTATATTATTGTGCTCCCTTTATATCTATCTCCTTATGATAAATCCCCATTTTAATTTATCAACTTGTACAACACTTGTAAAACTCTCACAGGTAGCGTGTGGATATTAGAGCCTAATTTGGCAGCTGTAATTACATGTGATCTAATGCTGAAGGTCCATTATCTCTAACAAAGGCTACTTAAAGTAATTATGGTGTAGCCTTCTTGAGCAGACATCAGCAAAGAGATTAGATAATTAGCACAATGGTCAGAGCAAGGACGGGTCAAAGGAGGAAAACTGACTTTAAAGTAACTGAGTGGACAAATCTTCTGTGACACTAAAAGTGATGTTCCCGTGCTCTGGCACTCAGGAGTATACTTGCACTTTCACATCACTCTCAAGCTGCATTCAGATTGATGTGATGCTGGGAAGCCTGGGGCATGAGATACCATTTTGTGAAATGAAGGGTAACCACAGAGTCAGAAGGTCTTGATCAGACAAATGAGACAAATGATAACTTACTTAACCCTTAAATGATCTAATGACAAGGGATATCCCAAAAGATAACACTCCTCTACCCAAATCATTTGACATGCAATGACACTTTGTTTTCCACTGACTGAACTCTTCCCCAGTGGTGCATTTTTAATATCTGAACTCAGTGGGTGGTGCATTGAAAGTCAGACTCAAAACTAGACTGTCTCATTAACTGAGGCGCCTGTGAACTACACAGCGGAATAGAACATTAAAATTATCATTGCCTGTCGTGCCTCTGCAACAGATGCTCCAGTTCAAATGAATCATGCGCGTACAGTAAATAAAGCTTCGCAACTTTTTCTGTGTCAGCGCGGTTGAGCTGTAAATAGACGAACCTTTAGCGTTTTCATAACAGCAGCTCCGTGTGGTTCATCCTGCTGTTTCATGTAATTCTATTGATTATTTCTCTGCCTACTTTCGGTCAGTACATCGCAGCAAATTCACATAAGTTGTCCACCTCCTCACGAAATGATCAGACCGCTGCTATGACCTGGTTACTGTGAGGGTAAGACTCTGTGCAGATTCTTAGCTAGAGCATCACTGAATAACAAAAAGATATCTGCACGCCTCTTTCAGTCTTCTCCCTCACACAGGTGCTGTAATGTCTGTGTGAAGACACTAGGGGCTGTCCAAGATACTTCACCAGGCAGACGCAGCATCACCTGACTGCTAAAGAAAGAAAGTCAGCAGGAGGCTTCCTCAACAAATGGTGAACTGATACATGTATCTCACACAGTCACAGCGAGATATTTATGCTCTCATTAAGCTGTTGCACATAGAAAGTTTTCCCAACAAAGAGTTTTTTTGTTTGTTTTTTTGCAAATAGGTAGATAGATTTTCTGCCTGCAAACTAACTTGAGACAATCATTTTTAAAAAATGTGTTCATAGATACATTCATCTCACCATAATAGCCTTTTATCTCCAGCATGAAATCATCTTTTGTTGGAGTTCTTTGTAACCAATTTTCACCAACCTGTTTGTTTTGTTAGACTGACTATAGAAGCAGTCTCTGGATGTCATTTAAAAGCGTTCAGTAACAAAAGAGTGCTCTCTCTTCGAGTGCAGGGATGAACCCACCGGGTGCTGGTGGCATTATTGCTGGGGGACAGGACAGTACACAATTTAAGATTACTCTAAGAGGATTTTCTGTTGAACTACATTATTTACTGAGGTTTGAAATGGTAAGGTTGGTTGTTCCTGCTAAATAATACTGACTAAATACAATTAATCCTGGTGGCTCAGAATGGTTTTCACTGTTATTTAAATTCTGGTAGAATATAGTTCATGATAATAGTTCACATTTGACATTTTAGCACCACAACTGATCTCAGTACACCCAAAGCTGATGTAAACGTTCTACATACAAGCATCAAAGAAACAACCACAACCCTGTGGAGCATGTTTGCGCAACCCTGGAGCATGTTTACCTATGTATGAGCCTGGAGAAGCGTTTTTCAGCACTGATTTATGGTGGGAGCAATATAATATGCCAGTGGCAGTTTGAAACCACTCCTGCAGCATAATCCTCTCTGTCCATTTGTATGTTTGGCATGTTGCAGACACTCCAGATTACATCAAAATATAGACTCCTTTTGTCATAAATATGTAGAAGAGGAAGAAGTATATATTATATGTGTGTTGTTGTTCTGTTGTCTCTCAATGACAGTTCACATTTGTTTTTCTCCACCAGTCTGTATGTTCCAGTAAATACAATACAGTCATTTACTCACGTTCATCTGTGTGAATCATTTTTGTTTAATGACAGGTGTACTTGCTTGTACTGGTTGTGACAGCCACTGAATATGTCCAATCTGGGAAGAATGTCAAATTTCAGCTCTCTGCAACTCAAGCAAAGAACTGAGTGGAAGCTGATTAGCTGTTAAATATGCTCAGGTGCACACACACACACGCACGCACGCACGCACGCACGCACCCACCCACCCACACACACACACACACACACACACACACACACACACACACTTTCTTTCTCCCTCTCACATAAACATACTCTATGTTGTTACACCTTCACAGCAGACTGGAAAAACGAACTGGACCAGTATGGCTTCAGTCTGCGCTTGTTGTTTCAAAGAGCCGAAGAGGCAAAGCCACTGAACTTCTAATTCTTCCCAAATGCAAAATCTGGAGAGCCAGTTAAGCCATTCTCCCATGTTCTCTGTGGGATGAATGTCTCACGTGTCTGATTTGGCTCAATAGACAGTGGGACCGCTGTAGTGTATGGGTTCAGATGTGTTATAAAGCTCCTGCTGGTGCAGCTATAATGTAATGGTCCTTTAGTCGAGATCCCTGGTCTGCACTAGTCTCCTTTATATGCTTCTTCTCTATAAGGCTGGTTGGAGATTTTAACCAGTTTTCCAGCCAAACTGCAAACAACAATATATAAGGGAATTTCTTCTTTGATATGTTTGAAATTAACCAATTTGTGCCCAAATTTTTTTCAGAGTTGTAAGGCATATCATTTTATCAGTTGAGTCCCTCTGAATCATGTTATGTATTTATTTTTTTCCATATTGTACTTTCTTTTGAAGAAAATAGCATTTTTAGGACTGAGGAGTCACACAGCTTGTCACTAGGTCAAATGTCAACTAATAATAATAGAGAAATAATAATAATAATGATAATATAACAAAAGTCATAATAAATAATAACAAAAAGGTGGCGCCTCAGGTTCTTTTTTTAAAAATTAAAACATTTGTCTAAATTGTCTACTAGCATATAAGTGGAAAAAGTTGCATTAGTACCTTTGAGATTTTTTGTTATGAGTCGAAAATTACAGTGACACACTTTGGCAACAATTGTTGCCAGTGGGGCAAAACGGGGCTATAATTAGCATCTTTATTTATAGCTCAGATTTGGCACAGATCTATAGCTCATAGACGAGGGAGGTACAATTTTGGATTAAATTTAGAACTAGGTTGGAGGCTATTTTGTGGTGAATGGCCAGTTGGGTTCCTCTTTTGTAACATGGTCTTTAAATTACAACTGTGTCTCAGTTCTAATTGAAAGCATCTTTGGCTGGATGGGATATGCAGAGCTTTGGCTACAGCAGCAGCAGAAATGCTGGCAAAGCTTACTGCTTTTATTTGGATTAATATCCCCAACACTTGTCTTTGGGGAAATGAATAGGTGATACTGTAAGCAGCTTTCTCTCTTCTTCCTCAAGCTTTTTCTGCTGATTTCTTACTTTCTTGACCCCTTCTGCCAGCTCTTTTTTTTTTTTTTTTTTTTACCTCTCTCCGTTGTCCTTCCCACACTTTCCCTCTGTAGATTAATTGCTCAGTGATACCATATGTTAAGGACTGCTCTGAGTTTCCATACCCAGCTGCTTGAAAGCAGAATAGTCAGCAGGATTTGGCTGCTTGGTCCTCACTTGCCACTTCTTATGCACTCCCTCATCTCTTTTCCAGTTCTCCTTCAAGGCTCCTCCTCTTGTCCTTTAGCCCTCTCACTCATTTGCCTGCTTTCACTACAATTTTCCCTGCTGGCACTGTCATGATGTGGCCAATTTTACTGCTATCATTGCTATTTCTGTTGCACACTTGACAAATTCTTACACATTTTCATGGCAGCCTAAACAAAGAGCCCATTCTCTCAGATTAATAAGAATAAAATGGTTTTTCAATCTTATTTAATGAACATCATCATCACCATCTTGTTGCAAGACACCCTGCTTTATGATCTTCATTTTACTGTAAGGTTGCTTTTATAACTCACCTGTTTGATTCAGCTCAAATGAAAATGGGTGTTTTTACTTGTAACAGAATTTTCTCACAGTAGCTAAAGCTGAATTACTATTACGTCCATACTTTGGTCAAAAAAGTGATCTCATAACAATTTGTGTAGCTGCTGTATTTATTGTTGCAGATCATTTGGTAACCATGCATGTATGGACTTCTGCACAAGACTGCAGGGATTTTTCTTCACACATCAGATGAAAACGGTGTTAGACCAAATTAGTGTTGTTTGCTTCCTACTCGCTTTATTATGGCAGTTCCTCATTAAAAAGTAAGTGCAATGTAACAGCTACTAGCCTTTCAAAATATAGTAAAAAGATGCCTCATCATACCCGGTGCTTCATTTTTCATAATGTGAGATCAAATTAAAATCTGGATGACTGAAGCACTTGGTGAGCTCTTAATAGATAAACAAACACACAGAGAGTAGATAAATAAATGCATTAGGTTGGGGAAAGTGTTGCATGACTCACGATCAGTCACTGAATTAGATTTCCCCATGTGTGTCGATGTAGCACCTCATCAAACTTCACTTCGCTGTGTTCATGGATAGTTCATAGATAGAAGAGCCAGCGTGAACATGAAATGGATCAAAAATAAAAGGCAACAATGCATCATTTTTTTTCTCTGTCCAGACCAAATGAACTAACGTAAAAAGCACCTTAGATGTTTACAGTTTAGGACCTTTTCACAACACTTGAGTATTGCATCCTTGCAGCCTTTTGTAATTTGCAAACTGCCTTTACAGCAGGTTCATGCTACAGTTGTATCCTCACCTACATCAGGGCACTTTGCTTGGCAGATTCCACTTCCCGTGCTGTGGCTTTTCTTACTGCTGCTGTCAAGAATAAGGAAGTGAAATGAGGGGAAGGAGGGAATGAAAGCCAGAGAGGCTTATTGAATACATAAATCACTTCCTGGATGGAGGGTACGTTGTTTCATTGCTAATGGATCTCTGCCACTGCTCCGTAAATCACAGCACATGCAACCAGTCATGGTACTACTCAGAGGCAGGACTCCTATGTAGGCAAAGAGAGATAGAAGACATCATTTTGTTGCTTTCTATTTCCTTCCATCCCATATTCTCTTTTGGGTTCGCACAGAATTGCAAAACAAGCAGAATGTAGGTTACTGCCTCTCTCCTCTCTGGGTAAATGGGCACTTACTCAGCTCGGTGGGGGTGGCATTAATCCCTGACGCTGAGCAAAGTCACCAAAAGTTCAGACCTGACCAGGCAGCCATGTTCCAGCGTCTCCTTATAATTTTTTTTTTTTTAAAAACTGCAGCAAACCAGATTCAAATTCATGTTATTTTCACAGAGAGCTTCATTAAGAATCATTATCATAATCATAAAATATAAAAAAAAACCACTACAGTTTGATCTGTTTTTCCGATTGAAGTCCAGGTGCCACAGTGGCAGAGGGGCTTTTTTGGTACATATGCTAATGTAATCAAGGAGACCATGCAAATAATATGTGCCCAGAAAAGGCCAATGTTATAATGTATTAAATGCAATGACGCAAGCTTTTACTGTTAAAATTCTATCGTGTGCTTCAGAAAGAAAAATATTCCCCAAAAAAAGTTAATTAAAATTAAATATAATATCACTGCCAATTCATGTGGAAAAACCTGTTGCTCAGTTGGCCAAGCACATTTTGCACTACATTTGTAGCAAGTCTGAGCTGAAATCTGAGCAGCTTTTCACATCATAAGAGGCTTGATTCATGTATTGAATGTCCGTGACAGATGTGCATCTTGTACCCAGTAATGCTTTCACTCCAGTATTCAACACTCTTTAGGCAAGTTGCCATCTGAAGTCTTCACTAGCGCATTAACAAGCAAATGAAAAAAAGGCCTCACCAATTTTTTTTTCAAAGTTGGTTTTGACTTTGGGAACAAAAAATATTTAATAGAAAAGAACTCAGGAAAATGTAAAAGACATTTCTAGAGGCCAATACGAAGGTCACCAAGACAAATACCTATAAAATGTGAGATCTGAATAACAGCTTAATACCAATCTGAAAAGAAGAGTTTCACTGCCATCTGACTGAAAGTCACATGCTATAGTACATTTTACATCAAGGTATGAAGTTAAACTTCTGTAGATCTGCACAAAAAACAGATTTTCAGGGGCTGTTAAGTCACTCTTTCCTGCAACATTAACTTTCAACTTCCATGATCATTTATCTTCCACTGAATATATTTTCCTCTGTTCTGTGAATCACTGTGAGATCTAATTGTGATCTGTAGGTCTGTTTTCTTGATCCTGCGACTCCAATTCTTCAACCAGACACACACAGGTATTTTCAGAACCTCGTTGAACCCCCAGTATTTTTTTAATTAGCTCACGGATATCTCTGCAGTAAGTATTTTGAAATAATGAGCCAGATTCGACCAGAGGTGCACAGTTCCTGCCTGCTGCTTTTTAAAGGCTGACGTTGATACTGACCCAGTCTGTCTGCTTCCTCTGAGGGGTGACTTTGGCTTTGTGCTCCTCGGCTCCTGACTTGCCATGCCACGCTAGCATTACTGCAGTGATTGCTAAAATCCCTGAGCCGGAAAAAGCTTCATTAGAAGGGGGAGATAGTTAATGAACTCTGACCCTGTGTCTACATCTGACATGGCGCCGTCACTCCCAGCTTTCACTACTTAGCAACTCTCCAACCCTCTTCACCTCTGGACATCACTCTTCCTGTTCCTCCTGTAGACCACAGCTATAGGAGATGGCACTTCCTGAAATCAGCTGTGTGGACCTTTCTCAGATAGAAAAAAAGGAAAAGGTGACAGCTAAGTTTGGTCTTTGGCTGCAAGGCATGTGGCCATTAAGGACATATGAATGGAGGCTTCCTGCAGAGAGTCGTAATGGTGTTTAACTTTGGTGAGATGTTTAAGCTGTGGGAGAAGTAGCTGGCTGTTCTGTGCTATTTTCTAATCAGATTAGTTCAGTTAGCGCTGTGTCCTCTCCACAGAGAGAAAGTGAAGTTACATATTGTTCTGTCTCGAACAAGCGGCAACCTCCGCCGCTGAAAAATGAAGCCAATGCGGAAGTGTAAAAAAGCTGCAGTTCCTCGAATAACCGCTAGAGCAGGCTGCAGAAGGGAGTCAATTACATTTGAGCCCCATGTTAAAATGTCCGATTTTACGACAGAAAAAAACATATTTACAGCCTGGTTCAAAACATGGCTCTAGTCTCATAAGCTGTTTTTCTACTCCATGACAACTCTCGGGGGGGCAAATTTTTTTATAAGGCGTTCGTTTAAAATATACAGCATACATCATTATGCACAATTCATAGCTGTCAATCTAAGTGGCGTCAGTTTGATTGACAACTAGCCACTGGCGGTCTAAAGGGCGTTACCCCAGCTAATTCTAGTCACTGAGTTTGGGAAAGAGATCGTCGTGGGGTTAGCCGGCTAGCAACGATATTTAGCATTTAACCTAGCTGGTTAGCCGTAGCTAGTTTGATTATTTCGAATAAAGCGGCTTTTTTCAGCGGCATTCGACCCGCCTCAGCTCCGCCCTCGCTCCACCTCTTTATCCATATTTGGAGTAACCGGAGGTCGGCTACCAAGATGGCTACGCACTACGATTTGCTTCATTTTTGCTCTTCAGAAACCTATGGGTGACGTCACGGACACTACGTCCATATTTTATACAGTCTATGGTCTTGAATCGTAATATAGTCAAACATGCAAAATGAGAACTACAATACAATACAACTGTGAACTATACAACCTTTTTTGTCAGTTGATTTTTTTTTAATTTTTTTTTTTTTTCAGGAAGAGCAGCAACATGGCAGGCTGTTAACTTTACAACCCGAGCCTTGTTTCAAACTGACTTCCCCACTAACTGTGATAGAAGTAGAGAAGGATAAAAACCAAGGGCATTGCAATGCTAATTTTGAACCAGATACTTGTTCAACCTTCTGCACTGAAAACCAGTGTGAGTTTCCACTGTCCGGTGTCAGCCAAACGTCGACAGCTCTGTCAGCAGCCCAGCAGGAGAGACGCCCCCTGCTGCGCTAGGATTGCGTGGAAATATAATATTTTCACATCACAGATGCTGAAGAAGGCATTAAAATGTCTTAGCGGTAAAACATGAGACTAATATAGGCTGATACAGGAGTTTAGTGTGGAACTGCTGCTCTGTGGGTCTTCTGAACTGACACTAACAGGGCTGTGATGAAAATATTTGTCTTTTGTGAGCTGTACTGAAGAAAACAATGTTGAAATTTTATGAAAATGCAAAATATCTATCTCATATTCCAAAGTTCCAAAATTCTGAGTCATAGATTAAATCATTTTATGAGACATGGCACAGATCTATATTATAGCCCTTAAAGAACCAATATTTTGATCTGAGAGTAAATTTTATAGTACACTTAATTTGCTCTCTCTCTTTCTTTCTCTCTCTCTCTCTTTTTCCTTGAGTTATAACCCTTCCATCTGAGGCTTGTTCAGGTAACTCAACTAGCCAGTGTTCACCTGTTATAAATAACACTGTGCCTTCAGTTTCTAGCAGATCATTGCCGACTAAGTAGCACTGTGACAGTGAGAAACATGGCATCAAACCCTAGAAAAAGTACAGAATTTTAAATAGTTTTTCTTAATTTTACGTCATAACTTTTTGTACTATTGCCACTGTCTCTGAATACTCAAACTCTCTGATTATTTCCAAAAACATTAAAGATTTTCAATGTGTGCCTCAGACTCTTGGACCCCATTGTATGTATAGAATATCAAAGGATAACCTTTTGCCCTGTTACTCCACTGTGTAGCACTGAAAATATAATTAACATTTGTGGGGCCAACCCTTTTGTTGGAAAGCCTTTCTTTTGTGTGACCTCAATTTTACAAAAGGCACTTTCCACAGTGTCTTAACTTCAGGGGACGGAGCGGTGGATTGAGTTGGAGAGCACAGCACAGTGAGCCATTCCTGTCTATCGTAAATGTACTGACTCTCAACCTTTTGCTCCCCTTGAGTGCTGATTTTCTCATGCTGATAATGTGATTTATTGAAAAAGTAGCTTTGTGCAAAGAGGTATCTGCCCCTGGTGCTCTTAATTAATACAGTATATTTCACTAGCGCTGTTGCACTTTCAAAACACCTTTGTATCTTTTAAGACTGACACACACTTTGCTCTTTAATTTGTATAGACAGAAAAACACAAAAGAAATACCTGAGAACACCTGGCATTTTGGGTTGTAAGAATGTGACCCTGATTACTTGAGCCAAGGACAGAGTGCAGTTAGCGGCTCTTTACAGAGTTCGAGTTTTGTTTTGAGTGTGTGAGTAGTTTTTAATGTTTGCCAAGAATGAAGGTCTACAGAACTCTAGAGAGGTATTATTTGTATTTAGTGCTTTTGAACAACATGGAGGAGACTTTTTCTGGATCTATATTTCAAAACTAGAACTACTGGATGCAAGCTTTCTGTAACTTTGGAGGATGCTTGTTGCATCTTTATATCAAAATTGAATTTTGGCTGTATATGGATTTGGTTTGCTTCATTTGTTCATTTACTATTGTACAAATAAAACTAAATATTGCACAGCATATGTAATATTCTCATCCACAACATGACGCATACAGAAAAAACTGCAGATTTCTGTCTCATAATACATTTTACTGAAGTGAAATTTTCTTTCTGTGTTCATAAGCATCAACGTTGAACAAAGAGCTGATGTTACGGATTGTAAGAATTTTTGTTTGTATAATCATACAAATCGCACAGTCTTGAATATCTATTTATAAGAGCACTGTGCTGCCATTCTTTTTACCGCTCCAACACACACACACACACACATAGAGTCTTTAGTTATGTCACTTTTGGGAACTTACGTATATTCATTTCCTGGAAACTAACCTGAAGTACTGCCTGACCTTACCGAAACCTAACCCTAACCTTAACTTAAGAATAGCCTTAACTATTGACCTAAAAATCACTCAATTCAATCAGTTCAATCAATCAGTTTTCCAAATTGAGGACACCGTCTTTTGTCCCCAAATGCACAGCTGTCCTGATCTTGATTCTAGTGTATATCCCCAATTTGGACATAACTGAACACACGTACACGTACAGACACACACACACACACACACACACACACACACACACTTTTCAAATCGACTGACCCTCCACATCGCTGACCTTATTTGACCTTTTACTTATTTTGTTGGAGGGCGTGAAAGATGGCTGACTGCATATTAATAGCGACCACTGGATTCATTTTAAAATTTTGTTTACCAATCTACTGCCAGATGGGTTTGGAGTTCAATGCATGAATGAATCGATTAGTCTTGAATTGAGTCCTTTTATGAGAATTTTTTAAAAATCAGGGTACACTCTGTGGTCTGACCTTTATATTACCATATTATCTCCTCTGATTTCAGGACATGTACTTTCATTTGCTTTAGCCCGACTCCAACCAACTTGTCTTGGAAAAAATGCAGGACGTCGTAGTAAGGTTAACGCTGCATGTGGCATGAGCAGGCACTTTTCACTTCACTTCTGTGACACTATAAACATCCTTTTCAGTAACTATCATGCTGCAACCTGAGCTTATCTACACACTTTATTGCCGGCTAAAGTAACTTAACTACCCGTAATAGCATGCACTTTTCTGTGGCTGAGGTAATGTGTTGTTTGTTCTCTCGCACATCGGGAAAGACTCACTTCCCTGACAACAAACCTGCATCACATAAACAGGTTACTCAAAAGGCCGCCTTCCTTAAAGGAGGTCGGGGAGGCTTGGCAAATAACTATATTCATTTATATAATTATTAAGTGTTTGTTTACCTTGATAAACAGAGAGGAGACATGGGCATCGGGGGTGTCTCTGTGAAGTCTGCATAGGAATCATTGCCATATAAATGTGTCAGCGTTACCATTTTGTTTCCAATGTTAGTTTGCCATGTAAGAGATGTGCTCCCATTGAAGAGGCAATTCTACGCATGGCTGAACTCTCTTTCATTGACCCCTTCTGTCTAAACTGAACTATGTGAGATAGCCGTGATCCCTTATGAACACATTATTTTCATCTCACACAAATTCTGTCCTTTCTTTTTTTTTTTCTCCATTTTCTGTCTTGGCAAAATATCTAAGCTTAACAATGTTCCTGTCTTAATGGCTCCAAAACATCTATCCTCTCACACTACAGTAACATTTCAGCTAGTCCAGGTTCAGTGAGCCAGTGATTGCTACAATAGCCTCTTTCCATGGGTCGAGGAATAATTTCTAATTTCAGGAGGGCTTACAGCTTGGAAATTGCAGCTCTTTCACACCACCACCCTCGCTGGTGAATACTGACAAGCTCATATCTTACACTCAAACAAACTGACGTGGCTGGACGGTGTGGAGAGGAAGGGATTTAGATATGAGAGATTTGTTGTATCAAAGGAATGGGAGGACACTGCTGCGTCCTTGTGGAGCTCCTAAGGACTGCCTATTAAATGTCATTGCCCCTTAATCATCCACTGCATCCTGATGCCAGCTTTTTATGTGCTGTCACTTTCCATCCAGGGACAATGGACTGTTATAAAGTCCCCCTCAGCCACTGTGTGAGCATATGGTCTTAAAACAATGAGACGTCAGATTGAGCCTGAGCTGGTGCGTGTGGAATAACTTAAAGGTGGGACCGTGACACAGTCTTTATTGACGCACAAATGGACCCACACATGCACGTCCACACACACACACACACACACACACACACACACACACACACACACACACACACACACACACACACACACAGAGTCATACATGTCTTCTTGGTCTAAAGGTGCTCTCAGACTTAATGGAAAGCTAATTCAAGAAGTGGATCAGATGCTGGTATTTTCTATGGGCTGTGAATTAACGTGAAGACACATTTCAGCAAGTTGGACATTTTTCAACTTTGGTTGAAAAAAAAATTGGTTGCTTAAATCAGCACATATTGCACTTCAGTGAGAAACACTGTAGTCACAGTTTACTACATTTTGACATAGTTAAATAGACGGTTGACCAAAGCTTTATGACTCTGTTCCAAGCAGTTTTCCAGCCCATCTCTTGTTGGAAGTGAAGCCTATACTATTGTCCGTGCATGGACTGTTGAAATGCTTAATTAGTGTAGGAGTATAGGATTGACGATGTAAAGCCTCTAAATCATTGGTATCGTTATGACATCTTACTTTTGACTGAGAAATATTTATACTGTCAGCACATAGTGGAAATGACTCTTTCCTGTTATATTTCCATATGGCATTTTAAGTAATTCAAGGCATCCCATAAATCACGCTGCCCTTCCAAAGAGATTTGTCAGTGATCACTCAAACACACGACTGCAATTATGCACACATGAGAGCCGCCACCAGCCTGACCCACGATGTGTGTGTGCATGTTGTATAATAACAGCCTGGAAAAACGGATTGCATTTTTAACATATGGTCTGTGGTTGGTTGGCTCTTTTTTTTTTTTTTTTGGACATTTTGACCCCTCAATTCCTTTTCAGAAATATTGCAGCACTGGACATGTTTTAATCATTTATTTTCCAGTAGTAGTAAAACCAATGTAATTACATTTTAACTCATTAGTCTGTGATAACAAGAATATTGTCAGTACATTATAGTCTTTTTACTGTGGACTCTTTCTAATAACATAAATGGACTAAAGGGAACTAAATGAATAAAATATAAATGTAAATCCTTCATATCTTTTTCTCCTAGAATTCTGTCTATTCTGTCATGTGATTAAGCAGAAGACTGGCCAAGCTGTGATTTATAAAACCCATGACCATGTCCTCTGTCAGGTCTATTATGACACTGACCGTACAGTATTTATGTGTGGATAAAGAGGTGGATGTCTTGACTATGATGAACTGTCTGAGCAGATACAGCTCTTTCTTTCAAAGTAATATACTGAATCCTGTAAAAGCCATTTGTATTCAGCTTAGATATTTCACCGCTCTATTGGAAGCTCAAGGAAAAAGTCTTATGAATTACTTAAGGATATACTCTGGTGGTGAAAGTGAAATGCATTGCTGTTGTCTCTGTGGTTTTCTTGAAGTGCTCAGATTTTCTCCCACAGTCCAAACACGATCATTTTAGATGAATAGGAGTCAGTTACTGTTTCAGAGATTTGTTTATCCATCTGTGATAGACTTGTGCACCATTGTATGCTGGGAAAGGCTTCACCACCCTGTGCCCTGAAATGGGATATGCAGTATAAAAAATGGATCAGTGTAGGGCTACAACTAAAGATTATGATAAAGCCAATTATTATTTTGATTAATCACTTTGTCTATGTAATTTAAAAAGTCGCGGAAAAAAGGCCCATCACAACTTCACAGAGCCACAAAGATGACGTCTTCAAATATCTCTGACCAAAAGTCCAAAATCCAACTTAGTTCAATTTATGGTGACATACAAAGAAAGGCAGCAAATCCCCTCATTTGAGAAGCTGAAAAGGAAATGTTTGTCTTTGTTTTACTATTTTTTGCTTGAATGAATGAATGGAATTACTGAAATGATGCAAGAATTATCAAAACAGTTGCTGATTACTTGTCTGTTGAGTGATTAATCATATATACTGTAGATGGATGTATGATGTACTTCAGTGGCGAGCGGTGACCTGTTACAGTGGTCATGCTGAAGTGTGAACTACAGCCAGCGCCCAATTGTTGGCTATTTATTCATTAATTAAAACACACATGTTTTTTAAGGTACCCCGGAGGTGTCAGGTTGCAGAATATTTTATTAAGGCGAGGGCACGCCTTCTATAGTGTGGGTGCGCGTTAATAAGGCGCTCTCTCCACGCTATGTTATAGTGAGGGATCGGGATAAATAAAACGTTCCCTTCACGCTATGTTATAGTGAGGGACCGGGATAAATAAAGCGTTCCCTCGCTATATCATAGTGAGATGCCTCTGGTGCTCTGTATACCTCCGGGGCTCCGTTTTCTAACTAGTACATCAATGCGATTTTAATAGACACTCTCACACTCAGAGTTTAGAAGTGAATCCAGTTTTGAGCATGCGCGTTGGCAGATAAGCTGCTTCACTGACAGCTTTTTTGCCATTCAAAATGCTCATGTACAGCAAACACAGCCTCGAGTGCGGGTACTACTCAATATCGCAGTGCGCATGCGCGAAGCAAGCTGTCAGCTTTCCAGCTTTTCGCAAACAAAACAGGATAAATAAGGCAGGAATTTCAGACCAAAACAGTAGAACTAAGGTATTGCATTATAGAACACACTGACAGATTAATATTTTAAATTATTTTATTGAAGGGCTTGGGCATGCACTGCATTAATAGCTTATTATGACCGCTCGCCCCTGATGTACTTGCAGATTTTGCTTTGAATCTTGACAGCTGAGTCAGTTATCTGACCAGCAACACAAGTAAGAAATTCAATAAAGCTCTACGCTTTTGGTTAAGGCACACAAAGTACTGTTTAACCAAACTGCAGAGGATCAGAAGTCTGGCCTGAGACTTTTATTTCAATATATCTCCTTTTATCCTCCCCATCTGTCCTGACTCTGTTAAGGGGAAAATAACCTTAAAAACCAGCAGCCGTTGCATTTGTACTAAAACACTGTTTCTTAACTGTTCTGCAATTCTGTACTGTTGAATAACTAGCTTGGCACCACAGAGAAAACTTTTTCAATTAAAATTCACTCTTGATCGTGGTCAAGGTCATTGCGTGATTGGCAATAACCATCTTGTTCTTTCAATATGACAGTGCTGTGATCCACAAATTTACCTGAGACATGCAGGACATGGATCCCCTGGTTAGTATGGAACAGCTGGAGTCGTTGATTGCTTGGTCCTCTGCACTCATTTTCTCATGAATCTAATTTAGTATCTCAGAGGTGAAGAAGGAGGAGGATGTCGTAGATGGCAGTTCACAGTTATGGCTCTTCTGGGGTGAATATGTTTTTTATGAGCTTTGAAATACGTGCAAAGAGGTGTAGTATAACATCTGTCTGTGAGTTTAAGATTTTTTACTGGTAACCAAACAAACCTCAGCACTTTGCCTGCCATTGCATTTTTCTATCTTTATCTCTAAAGAAACTAAAATCAATCAGTAAATAAATTCAGCTGAGTCTTTGTAATATGAAATGGCTGCAATGCTGCCACTTCTATTGGCCATCAACACCTCAGTCAGTCAAATATTCAGCTTATAGTCTTTGTTAAACAAGTTGGGACAGGAGCAACAAAAGACTGTGAAAGTTGTGGACTGATCCAAAAACACCTTTTTGGATCATTCCACAGGTAAACAGGTTCATTGGTAACAGATGATAGGATCATGATTGGGTATGAAAGGTTCATCCTGGAAAGAGTCAGTCCTTCACAAGCAAGGATGGAGAGAGGTTCAACACTTTGACAAACACATGGTTGTATAAAAAATATAAGTACACTGGCTCTGGAATATTTTCAGAAAACAGTTTAGTTGCAAATGATTTCACTCAAGTTTTTCCACAACATTCCAACTTTTCTGGAATCAGGGCTGTATAAAGGCACAATAACTATTATTCTGCCATTGTTGTTGAATGAAGTGCCAGTTCTCTTTCCCTCCTTTCATAGCCCAATCTATCACTGCTTTGTTGACAACAGTGACAGCAAGCCTCTGTCTGTTGACAGGACATAATGGGCCTCTGTGGCCTTGTGTCATGTTGTGATTGACAGAGATTATTGGAAGCTAGATTTCAGTACAATATTCTGGACACATGCAGCCTACTTACCACTGCTGATTATTAATAGGAGCAAATAACAGATTCAGGTCATTTTGTGGGATACGCAAAAAAAATCTCTTTTGTCTGAGTGAAAATCTGTTGGCACTGGACAATTCTACAGCACATAATTTCTGTCCAGTAAATTACCAAACTTAACTGAATTAGATGCAAGCAGAGATATTTCGCGCCAGCCCTTTTATGCTCAGTTTGAGGATCTTCCTTCATTTAATTTTATGATCTAAACGCTTGTGATTTCTACTTAATTGCTAATGTTAAAATCTAAATATTGCATGTAAATAAGGTTGTATCTAACTTATAAAACATTCAAAGCAATATTCTTTGCAGCAGCAAAGCCGCATCATTAATTTTAAGCCTATTGCATGGACGATGATGTATGGCTGTTTATTAAAAATATTTCTCCTGACTGCATGCTACCACATTCATTGTGCAGAGGCTAGTCCACTTAATTCTATATACTGTATTGGTCGACACCCCAGAAGACCCAGATGATGCAAATTAATAAGAAAGAAATGAGTGCATTTGGTCTGCCAATCAGATGGAGTGCTTTCATATTAGAGAGCTGAAATGTGAAAAGTTGTTGTGCCTGCCTGTGGGCATATGTGAAACATGGTTTGTTTTTGAAATGTTTTAAATTACCACAGTTATAGAAAATTAGTCATTACATTACCAGTTTACTGATGCACAGAGCACAAGTTGCTCTATATATAAAGATGTTGCCTTAGATTCTCTCTGGAGGTAAAAAAAAAAAAAAAAAAAAATCAAATACAAATCAACAACACAAACTTTTGCTGTCAAGATGCTCTATTAATAGCAATGTATATGATTCTAGTTTGAAAAAAAAAAAACAACTCCTTGCCAAGTTGCCCGTGGTTTCATGTAAACCAAACAGGCTATTACATTTCACTCCCTCCAGCTGCAGCCCTCCCGATGTTTGAATGAGCTTTGCCAACTGCAAACCCAGCAGGAACCAAACCTTGCATCAAAATGAGCCTCTGTAATGACCACTTAGTACTCCAAAGAAACTCTGAGTGACTCTGCTGCTGCTGCTACTGCAAAATGCAAAATATTATTTTATAAACTTTGCTGTAAGTGAAAACAATTTATAGATGTATGGTTTTGTTTAATAATTTTAATGACTGGGGTTTTAATGACGGTCATTACTTACTGTTCTTTGAAGTAAACACTGCTTAAAACATTCAGGGTGACTGAATTATCCAAACTCATTTATTACCCCCCCCCCCAAAAAAAAAAAAAAAAAAAAAAGTCTATTTATTCTCAGAGCTACAGACATAATTATTGTGCAGGCTTATCTGGCACACTGTGGTCTACTCTAGTCATGTTGATGACAATGTTTTTTTGCTCAATCTTCACATTACAGACTTGGAGATGTCATTATGCACCCTATAGGTTCAATTAGAGAGAGGAAATGCTGGAGAAATGACAAGACTATTTTAGGATCCCTGTTTCACATGATGTCCCGAAATGACATCATCGGTTGAAACTAGGTTTTGCTCCAGCTTCTGCAATTTCCTCTGTCACACACACTCATTTGCATTTGGACTATTCACACATGCATGCCCTCACCTTGCTCAGCCTTGGTGTGAGTCTTTATTTTAAAGCAGATTTATGTGAGGACAGAATGCACAGATATCTGAGGTGAACTATGGAGCAGTTTTCATTGTGTTCAGCTGTCTTTTCTTTCTGTCTTTTGCCTTTGCAATCAAAGTCACAGGTGCCTATATGAGTAACTATGTTGTGATTGAAGCCATCATCCTCTGCTACTTCTCACTCTATGATTTGTTTGTGCTCATTCATATTGTCTCAGCACCTGAAGCAGAAAATAGAGATTGTTTGGCACTAAGCTAAGATGGATCCTGTGCAAAAATACACGACTTTCCCATGACTTTGTGCCCATTATCCAAAGAGGTTTGACTAGGATTCAATAACATATGGTTTTCTCTTAGCTTTCACATTCATGGTTTTAACACAAGCAATACCATCTAGATACCAGATACAACTTAAGGTCAGAAATAGGTTATCAACCTTTATAGGTTGAATAGAACATGTCTAAATATGTGTGAGTCCAAACCCATCTTCCACTGAATATGTTCTCTTTTTATTGGACCCACCTCCACAACAAAGAGGTTATCGATTCTCTCACAATGTCATAGTTGCCTCCACACTCTAGATTAAAGAGGGGAAAAGTACCTTAAATGAAGCCCTGCAATTTCTCTCATTACCACCCACCTCAAGTGTTAGACAAGTGCCTTTGAAGAAAAAAGCTAATTAATTAACCAAGGTGATGCAAAGGACACAAACTTCCTGCAGGGAAACAAAAAAAAAGAAAAAGAAAATTTGGACGTAGTGGAGCGCCCTCTTTTCTCTCCACCTGATACTGATAATGAACTGGCAGTATATAAGTAATAAAATTTAAATGACCACCAGCAAACCACCATGATAGAAATATTCTATTATTATGTTACTCTCCAATTTAAAGGGTGATAATTATAGAGTGGTCACCAAATCTGTCAACCTCATTCATCCTGCCTTTTGGGTCTTGATTTTTCCTTTAATTTTTGTGATCTTTTATCTTGGTACAAGTTATAATAAAATATGTGTATGAGTGTTAGTGATACTTTTAAAGGAAATACTTTTGTAGTGCTGGCCATCCTTTTCACCTCATTATAGGTAGCTGATGACTGCATTTCTGTTTGTGCAATAACATAGCAATTTCTGTGCAATAGCATTTATAGCATCTTTATTCTCATATGGATATAGTATGTCAAATACTTCTGGATGTCAATTAACAAGGAAAAACATCTAACATAGTGTAAATGTATTTGTTTTGAATACTGTACTTCAATTTGCCTGTTCTGCGAGCTGCTGTAACAAGTGAATTTCCCTTGAGGATCAATAAAAGCTATCTTATCTTATCCTCTTGCTCATCTGCTCTTAAATTAATGCAACTCAATGGGAATGCATTATATATTATTGTCAGGTTTATGTGTTCCTGTATCACTCCAAAAGAGATCAGTGATCTGTCAAAGGAGGCATATATTGCTGTCTTGTTGCCTGTCTGTAGATTTTCACAGCCTTGCTAGAGATCAGGATCACAGTGACCACTCACTTCGCTCTGTAAGGTTAAAAGGTCTTTCGCGAGCACTGCTCTGCTTTGCCTCCAGCAATCAGCCTTAGTTATGTAAAAATAAAATATGCTGGCAATAATAAATGCATATTTCCATGTTTTTAAATGAGAGGAAAGCATTAAAGGTTATTGATGGACGGACTATAGTACAGATAGCTAGAAGGTAAAAAGCAAATTATATCAGTTCACAACTTGAGAGAATTTATAAAGTCATATTTTGAGAAAAAGGTCAACGTGCCGCGAGGCAAATCCTCATTCCACAATCACTGGCAGAGATATTTCAACTTCACACAAGGGTTGAATGTGAATCAATTCACCATTGGCTATGGATCAAATCAATCAAAGGTGGAAAAATGATAAAAGTCAATGCAGTCAGTCTGGTGGCTAAAGGAGAGCGCTGATGTGGAGCTCGGTTTCTTGGTCTTGATGAATGCCTCTGTAATGCGTGCTTTGAAACTCATTAGTGCTCTTAAATGAGTTGCATGGTAACCCCACTGAATTGGTTTAAAGTAATTAGTTTCACCTTAAATTATTCACGAGAACCCATCAGAAGTGAGAAGGAGAGTGTGTTCTCATTGAAAATGCACACTGCCATGTAGAACATTATGCTCCTGAGGTTTTGGAAAACCGTGGAAGTGTTGCAAGTTGTTGCCAAAGTCGAGAGAGGAAAATTAAGCATTGAGTAAGTGAGAGAGTGAATGCCTACCTGTGGAATGTCTGATAACAGTGACAGAGTGTCTTTTTCAGTGTGGGTGATTATAAAAGTATCAACAGATTTAACGGAAAGAGCAAAGCCCTCAACAAATTTCATTTTAACAAAGGGTGTTTGATCTATTCAAAATATCTCTGTGAATATCTAATGATCTTTCTGTTAATGTTTAATCATCTAAAAGGCAGTAATTTAATACAAAATTAAGTATTAGCATTGGTCTATTTCAATAAATATTGTCCAAAGTTGACCTGGTTTTATTTGGTGGTCTTATTGGCTGAAAAATGACTTGTCTCATTCTACATCAGTTTACTCTCATTGTGTACAACTGTATGTAGCATAGATGAATCAACACATCTCGGAGACAGGTTTGACATAAACTAAACATTACATTGATGTAATGCATCAGTTTTAGTTAGATGTACTTGATAACTGATACAAACAGTAGCTCAGTAGTAGAGTGAATCAAGCTGGTCGATGTGGTACTGTAGTATTTTAGCAACATTTTCACTTAATTGATTCACTCAAAACAATGTCACGTGTTTGAATTCACTGTCTTAAGGATAAACGAGCACTTCTTTACATTCTGGGTTGTGCACTTGTCTGTATGTGTGCAAATGTATACGTCTCACACATATCTGTGTCTAATATAGATGGCTTCTCATCTCAGCGTGCACTCATGAAGTGAAGCATGAAGTGACCGGACTAAGAGTTAATAAATGGAGCAAGTTCAGGACAAGTCCAGAGACCTCCGGCAATGACAGTCTTTCAGTTCTTTTTCCATGTTCAAGGACTCGAGCTGCATACAAATTAGAGGTAGGACTATTAGAGCAAAGATCGCCTGAGGTTTTTAACATCTAAATTGGTTAAAATTGGTCGTCAGATAATTCTAGTGAACTGAGCGGCTGAGAGTCAGAGCAGCAGGTGCAGTTTTATAAAACACTCATGTGACGGTCACACTGCGCCGTCAGGGGGCCAGCCCATTGATTGATAAGTATTGGCTTTGTTCATTACTGATTGTAAAATTATATGATGTGATAATGAGTAAGTGATTGAGTGCTTTGAAGACCTGACTTGAAAAGTGGGTGCATACAGTGTTTTTTTTTTTAAACTCTACAAAGTGGAACTTTTGCAACTTAGATATTTTGACAGTCTTAGCTGTGTTTTATAATCACATGAAACTGAATCATATGTTTATTTTTAAGGTGTGTGAATGCATCAATGTCAGTTATAATAAGCACATACATCTCTCAATGTTTTTTTTAAGGGGCTCGTTATCTGGCATGATCTTAAAATGCTCAGTCTCATTGATTGATGTATGTGCTACTATATAGTTACTCCCCTATATTAAATCCCTCAGGCTGTTGTGCAGATCTCACAATGTACTTTTTTGACAACCTGCCAGTCACTCTATGTGTTCATGTCTCTGCTAATTGCTTGTAGGTCTGTTTATCTTGGTCTGTATGTGCACTGCTGTTGCTATTTTTAATTTGATGCTATTGTATTTATAGGTCATATGTGCCCATTATATTGTGTGTACTAAAATTTTAATTGAATTGAACTGTGCTCATACTGCATTTTTAACATGCAGCCAGCAACCAACATGTAAATGAGATTTTAATCCCACGTGTACAAATGTACATTTTTTCCCCCTCATTATGTTGGCAAATATAAGATGCAAATAATGAATCACTGATGGTCAAATGTAGAGTGGAGGAATAAACTGATTATTTGCAGATAATTAAGGAATGGAAACCTGTATTCCTGCATAAATTGTATACCAAGAATATAGTATCTTACAGCTATGGCTTTTGCTCTCTATTTGATGTGCTAAATTTCCATACTGTGTCTACTAAAATTACAAATGTTAGAGATGGCTGATTGCATGCATTACATTCATTGTAAACACACAGTGTGTCAGTGTCACTTTTTGTGGCACCTTGACACGCAGTATTGCACTATTCTGTTTCTGTAAGACTGAAGAGGATATCTACTCTTCAGCAGGGCAGAAAATTACATCACTATTATCAAAGGACATGCTTCTCTATCTCTGTTTGATGGGGAGTGATAGTGTCAGTGCTGATGAGCTACATTATTTGAGAGACAATGAGAGAGGGAGAGGGAGAGCGAGAGAGTCAGCAGATTGGTTTAATTAAAATCACATTTCCATTGGGATTTAATTTATCTTGTATCTTTCCCCCCCAAATGTGTTTTGGTGAATTTTCTGTTTTCCATTTAAAAAACACAAGACAGAAAAGGAGAACAATTTAAAATGTTATGCTCAGCAAAGAAGAAGAAGAAAAAAATCAGAACACATTGTTCTCTACAGGCACATCTGTCAGACCCTGCACATCATTTTGACTCAGTTATCACAACAACAACCACCGTAGCTGGGTCTTAGCATTTCATATACTTTATTTAAAAGCTTTAGTTAAAATGGCAGATACATTGACATTTACTTATCTTGTATCAGGAAGACTGCAAAACTTATTTATAAATGCATAGTTCAAAATCCTGTAGAGCAGATATGGTGTGTGTGTGAGTGTGTGTTTTTGTTACCTGTTTGGGAAACTTTTCCGGCATAAACGCAGACCTTGTCGGGACAATTAGTCCTCATGGGGACCCAAGCAAAACATAATTTCTGAGGTCCTGGTTAAGGTTATGGATGAAATGACGCAGCTGTGCGTATGTGTGTAAGTGCTATTGTTGTGGAGTTTTAGATGTTTTAGTCTTTGATGTGAGATCTTCCTCACTTCACTCACGTAAAACTTGAGAGTATGATGGGAGACTGGGGACTCATGTAGTCGAAGAAGAATTCTTAGGAGGAGAAAAGTGTGTGCGCTTGTGTGTGATACATTGCATGCACTCAGTAGGGTTGTTTTTGAGTAAGCTGATAATTTTAATAGCGCCCTGCTGCGATCGAGGGCTCATTTGTCACATGTAGTCGGCTCGCCCCTGTGCCCTCGCTGGGTGGCGTTATTGTGGTGATGAAGCTCTTTGCTGCAACACTGAATCAGCTGCCTCGGGTCCAGGCGTTTCTCACTGTTTTCATCAGCGAATGGAGTTTGCTTTGTTGTCACTAAGCAACCCTGTCTCACAGATAGTATAAAGTACAATACAGTGCAAAATTGTTCTCCCAACTACGTTGTGCGACAAATAATAATTGCTGTCTAGATAATGTTCAGAGGCAATGTTTTCTCGAGTGAATGAAGTGCTACATTAATCTCCCGCCCCTCAATCACAGGGAGGTGGTCGAGGGTGGTGGCAGGGTGTGCAGCACGTTGACACCGGAGACCAGGGTTTGCATCCTGAGTCCTGTCTGTGGTGAGTTCTAGACAACAAAGCAACTTGTACTGCAAAACCTGAACAAATTCATTACATTTGACTGATATGTTCCGTATCAACAGTTCTGATAACAGCATTTCCTGACTATGTTTCTAGACAATGTCATCTGAGTGGCATTACGTTTCCAACAAAATGACCCACTAATTTCTCAAATATGTTGCTTACAGTACCTTGATCAACTGTGTCAAATGCAGGACTTAGATCTAAAGGAAGAAGAGCAACAGTAATTCTCATATCCTCAGTATGGCTTTTCCAGTGCTCTGGGTGGCCTGGTAGCCAAATTGGAACATTCCTAATATATTGTTGTTACTCAGATGGTCATACAGTTGGCTAAACACACTCCTCTCCTGAAGTTTACCAAGAAAAGAAAGATTAGACAGGAGCCTGTAATTACCAAGGTCAAGGAAGTCCAGGCCGGGTTTCAGAAAACAGAGGTTTCACCATAGCAGTTTTAAAAGCCTCAGGCAATAATGTGTAATTGCAAGAAATGTTGATTACTCTTCTTGTTTCCTGGGAGAGGCACTCACACTGTGCTGTTACTGGGGATGCATTATTACTTCATGACTACCTCGCCATTAGTTAACATTTTTGTGTCCCCTCAAGTGAGTTACACAGCCATCCAAACGAAATGGCAACTATCTATTGAGGTTTAATTGGGAGTGTACCATTAGTCCATGAATAACACAAGGCAAAGTCAAAGTATTCACAGACAAGTTGCACATGTGTCTCTGTGACCTGTTTTAAAGCAAAACAAGCATCGAAGCCCAATTGATTTGGGTAAGTGCTCACGCATTTAAGACCATATTGCTGGGACTTTGCTGGACAACCATAACTAATGTAGCCTGACCAATGGCTTTTATTACCACCGGACGTGACAGTGCAGCTGTAGCAGAACGGTTAAAATGGCACAGGAGTTCAGCGTCTCCTTAATTCACAGGATCAGCATAAAGTTTACCATTGATGCCACTGGTGCTCCCAACTTCCTCATTTAGTCACCTGAGCACATGATTAGGAGGGATATCACGTATTATGGAACATATGTATTTAAGCTAACCTGGAACAATGAAATGCATACATTAAAATAAATATTAGGCCACTGCTATTAACTTACAGACCATTTTTTCATTATCATCCTTATTGTTTATCATTATATGGAAACAGAATTGAGACACAGGTCTGTTCTGTTTGGGTCATGCATCAGTCTATGCAGGTTTTGTGTGTTTTACTGTCGTTATGCATCTTCAATATTTCAAGCCTAAACTTTGTTGACTGTAACAAATGTAGAGGTGTACATACACAAACAGCAGAGCTTTCCTGTCATACCTCAACCAAGAGTACTGTGTCAGCCACTGTGGTTGAAAGTGGTAGTTTTTCTACTTCACTGGCTCAGTTGGTCTCCTCGTGCCTCCGCTCTCCCTCCCCACCAGTCTCCTTTTCTTTTTCCTCATTTTTCTTTTTTAAAATATTCTGCTATAGATTGCCCTGTTTTTGGAACACAGTTATATGGATTGTTGCCAGATTTGGCAGATTGTCCAGTGTTGCCAGATTGCAATATCACCCTGCAGAGCTGGAGAGCTCCTGCAGTTCTAGACACAGCAGGTCCAGACAGACCCACAGTTTTAGACACACAAATGCACCACCAGTATTTTTTCCCCGTTTTTGAAATGTATTAACAACACCAGATTGTTCCACTTGCACAAATGCTACCACATAAAACTATTACCTGTCACTCTCTCAAATAATGGCTGCATATGTCACCATTTTAGTCACAGTCAAGAACCTTGATAAGACAAATGTCTATGTACAGACAATTATGGATGGAATGATGGAATCACTTTGGCTGCCTCAATCATCTCATCTGCTCAAGAGCAACATTGCTGCTCTATCAGGTCTACAAGGCTGTTAGAATTTCTGGTAAAGTGCTGCAACCAGAGAAACCAGGTGAGAACCCTGCAATGTTTCCACCAGCTCCATCGCTGTTCAGTCTATGGTTCATGGCTCATACTCCTCAAAGCTAAGGACCTACTTATTTATTTTATACGTGTTTGCTTTTTAATATTGAACTGTGAGAAACTGCTTTCCAAGACTTTCTATTCCCGTTTTGTGAGATTTTAATGTGCAGTTCAGTTACATTTGCCAAATAGGCCAGCAATAATATTGATTTGGGAGTACCTATGCAAGCTTAATTAAATAAAATTAAAAAATCATGATTTATAAAAAACTTTTTTCCTGGTCTCTATTTGCCACACTGAGCCAGTTTTTAAAAGACAAGGTTGTAATTGCCAAGATGACAGAAGAAAGAGGAACAAAAAGAATCTCATTTTGTTCCTCTTACTTAAACACAGATTTCTGGGGTTGGACTAGAGTTTTACGATGAATCATTTAATTTGTTCAAATTGAAAGTCGACAATAAGCCTTTTGAAATTGTAATTGAAAATTAAGAACCCTTTGTGCACACACCTGTGATTTGAAGAATGAAGCCACAGTGATGATATTAAAATCGTCATCGCCCTGTGAAAAATGCAGTAAGTGGTTTCTTTAAAAAATCAGACAATAAAAGTGGCCTGACTCATTCAATTTCAAGATAAGAGCTTTCTTAATGAATTTATATTTGTTTGTTATTTGTCTTTTGGTCAAGCTGCAATGTATCAGGACGAATCTTTAATAACATTTGATACACTCAATCATACGGCGAGTATAAACCATACTCTAGAGTGCAGTGAGAGCGAGTGGGAGTCAGTGTAGCCAACAATCGACATCCACATCAAAAGACCATGCTAAAAGAGATGCTGGCATGTTTCTAAGCAACACACAAATGCACAAAAGCACATGGATTCAACCAGGAGTGGGAGATGCTTTTTCTTATCGTGTACTTCAGCTTCCCCTGATCCATGATAGCCCTCCATTTTTCTGTTTCCAACTACAAAACATCTCTAATGCTCCCCACAGAGCCCTACGCCTCCAGTCTCAGGGGGATGAGTCAACCTTACACACTCTCAGTTCAGCATCTAGTACTTTCAACAACCACAAACTCCCCTCTCTCCCACTTGCTTTTATTGTAATTGAAATAGAAATTAAGTTTAATTAACAGGAAGTTTAATTGCTGTTGGAGTTTATAGAGGATCGAGTGATTGTTCACTTGAGTGCAAGTTGATGTAAAGACAACGAAACTGATCAGTGGGAAAAAAACAATTGCACAAACTGAATACTGAATAGACGTAACGCACATGATTGTATCACATGCTGACATTTTCCACTTATTCACACCACCTCACTCTGCCCTCCGCTGTTTCTCCTGTCGATCCTCCACAGCCCGCTCTCAGACAGCCCTCTATCTCAGACCAGCAGACTGCTTGACATTGTCTGATCCTCGTTGAAGCCAAAGTCAAGTTAAGATCACAAGCTCTTCATTAGCATTCAGGTTTAGGAAAGCTGTGTGGGGCTGAGTGGGCCTAAACCTTTGGTCAAAGCCTGGCTCAAACAAAAAGCCACCGGGAACCAATTCATCATCAGTGCCAATCTGTTTTTTTTTTTAATTCACTACCTTGTTATTCCTACAGTATGCAAACACAAAACCAGGACACAATTTGACAGAAACCAGCCAATTAGCCTTAGTTACAGTTGCAAGAAGTAACAACATGCTTTCAGGATAACGTATAACCTCAGGTAAAAAGAGCATTACTACTTCTTCTTTTTTAAATTTTTCCTAGTTTAATGGGCCAGATCAACCATTTCAAATATAAAAATATTTGTTCTCACCCTTAACCACGTGGATTGTTTGGGTCTTAGCTACTGAGATTTTGAGATATCCATCTCTGATATTTCTTCTTTGCAAGAAAGTAGCTTTTCCCACACTGACAGCAGCACAAATCAAATTTCATTCACTCCTTTATTTCCACCACCCTGTTCGAGTAGTGGCTGAAATCTCAGTCATGGATATTTTAAAATATGTAGATAAAACTGAACTCTTTTGCATGGCTGAATATCACTAGAGATAAGTAGGAAAATATATTGTTAAACTAGGTGAACTGACCCTTTAAACAGCAGAGCAGAGCACTTAGAACAAATATACCTCACACCATGTCCTGTTTTGATCAACCTTCTGTTTTAAAGCAAGGTGTATAATGCAAATTAATGGTGTGGTTATAAATCATAATACACATGTATTCATTATCTTTGCAAGTATATTGTGAAAAAGTTCTGCATGTACCACCTTCTAGAACCTTTCTCCATTCTCTTGTATTGCAGTTGGAATAGAAATCATGAGATGTCATTACTAGTCAAGTGTGGAAAAACAGTGAGAGGCAGAATATGTGCCGTTTGCACAGATGGATAGGAGAGGAAAAAAAAAACTCAAGTGAGCCAGAAGTGGAGCAGATTCGCCTCTAATAGTCGTCACATTTCTTCTTCTCAAGGTTAAACAAGAAAAAAAACCCCAACAGATTATGGTGGTGAAGTGGCTAAGAGGCCGAAATCAAACCTGGTTCAGGACAGTGGCTGTGCAAAGGAAAGGCAAATCTCATTAGATCAGGATGATTTTCTGTCTCTCTCTGTTTTTTTCGGTGCCTTCATTTCATCCTGATATTAGGTTTTCATTTTCTGCCTAATTGTATGCCATTCCCTGCCTCCGTCCCCCTGTCCCTGTTTGGTGTGGCAGAGCTAAGAGAGCCAGTAGCCCTGCACTGTATTAACACATAAATCTCGAGTGAAGCTGCTCTAACATCTGCTGCCATCTCAGAGGTTTGTCGTCGCTACTTTCCTTGTATTCCCCAGATCCCACTCAATCTAATCCTCTCTACAGTCTGAACCACATCTGCACCCAGGACAGTAATTTCAAACTAATGATGACTGGAATAGGAATTTAGTCTGAAGTCTGTTGTTTTTTTTCTTTCTTTTCTGAATTCTTTCTTTATCTCACTTGCTCTCTTCCGACCACATAAACTTATTGAAAAAAAATGGAGATGTGACCTTAAAATGTCCCCCTGGCTCTGACTCTGACTGACCTCCGGCTGTGGAAATAGTCAAAAAACAGATAAAAGATTTGGACTTTATTTTCTCGCTTCCAGACTTATTCTCATGAGCAACAGGCTTTGAGTTTGCGCTCTGACAAATGGCAGCCACTGAGGGTTGTTAGTGTTGTGGGGCTTATTTTAATTCCTTATATTTGGATGAATAAGATAAACTGCACTGTCTTTCTTTTGGCAGTGATAAGCTTAGCTGAGTTTTTCTGTAGCTGTCAGCTTCTCGCTCTTATAGTGTCCCATTATATAGGTAATAATCTCATTTTATACGACAGAGGAACGTTCATACATCCACTCAGCAAGTTCTCACTTAGAATTTTTTGCTGATTGATAAAAACAGAAGACCTCAGTTTATAATAGTTTGCCCTTCTATGCTTTATGAAACTCTCTAATCTGATTTGCCAACCTGTCGGGATTATCATCAGCCTGAATCTGTTTTTGAAGTAAAGGTAAAGTGAAAAGCTACCAGGCTGTCAACACACTGCAGCGAGCATCTTTTCATACATCGACTGCAGTTCAGTATCAGACGCAGACACACACACACACGCCATGTGCCTCTTTTGTCCACTCTATTAAAACACCCCCCCCAACGTGCCGGGCTGAAATGAGTACTGCCCCAAGAAGAGATTATATCGGGAAAGAGGGGACGGGAACAATGGTTTCATGTGAAGGCACTTGGATTTGGGAGAATGGGTGGCGTGATGGAGAGACAGAGGGAGATAATGCCCCGCTGTTGTGATGATCTCTGAGACTAAGAACTATCCGCACGCATAATAGAACTTACATGTTAGAGAGAAATACATCTGTTTGTTGCCTGGAGGTTGGTGTGAAAGCCTGTGTCTGTTGATATATGTGTGGGTAGGGGTGGTGGATGGATGTGTGTAAGCTCATCTCAGAGAGAGGAAAGCGCTTATAGCCCCGTAGCTTTAATGTTTATGACAATGTATATTGGAAAATTGAGCAGTGTGGGTGCTCCGAGAAATGAAAAATGCTTTATTGTGAGATCTAGTTAATGTCTACTGTGTGTACAGTATATAGGAAGGAAAAGAAGGAGGACAAAAAAAGATTGCTGATATACAAGGATTACATTTTCATATACAGTCTGGACAATAAAAAGAAACCTTGGGTGTCTCCTTTCTTAAAGGATTCATGTTTCAGTTCATTATGTCCAAAGTCTACATACAGCATGTTTATTGGTGGTATCTGAAAGTTTACCATAGCATACTTTAAAATCTTTGGTTTCAGAAGCCAGACTAGTTTCAGGGCAGACTAGTTTAGAAATGGAGGCAATAAAAATAAATGAGGATCCTTCCGTGGTTGATGACATAAATATAAGCTCCCAGCTTGTTTATCTCAACTATTAATGCAGATGGAGTGAAGATGGTTGTGTAGAGAAGGTAGCAGTTAGACGTTGACACCAGCAAAAGACGCAGCAGACAACTACAATTCTAACGGTAGTTTTAGGCTAAGTAATTAGTGAAACAGCATAGTTCAAATTTTAAATAAGAAGCAGGAAAATCCTGTAATAGGTGTGTTCAAGAACTCATTCGAGAAATTAATGAAAAAAGCAAATGAAATATTCTTCTTGATGGATGTTTTATTGAACATTATTTTCATCAGATTGATGAGTTGTAAAATTTAGTCTTCACATGCTCTGTTAAAACCTTTTCAAATAATATGATAAATAAATGAATACTGTGTTTTGAATTGCTCTGTTGTTCTGTTTGTTATACATACTTGTATGATAATAGCAAAATTAACATCAGAAAATTTAGATACAGGCATCCTAAAACCAAATCCATATTCAAAGTTGTGAAGCGTTTTCATAACTCTCCATCTCAGGCCTGTAACTTTCTGGCACAGACAAGACGTCTGACTGAGGAGATCGGCAGCCCTGTCAAAGATACAAGCTTCAAAGCTGTTGAGGTCAGGAGGCCTCTTTCTTTCGCCTGGAGCTGGTCTGTGACAGAGATACACATCGGTAGGAGGGAGGGGTTTGCTGGAGGTGGATGTTTATGGTGTTCAAACAAACATACAAGCTGACAAGTTACCATACGAACACCATTTTTAAGGCTTTTAAATGAAAAAAAAAACAAGAAAGAAAGAAAGGAAAGCATATGTGCCATATAAATAATGGTTGTAGTTTAAGCAGCAAAGATGTGGAGGTAAGACTAAAAGCTCAAGAGCTGGCCCAGAAAAAACTTCTGTGAGCAGGAAATAACATTCGCCTGAGAATTGTTGTTTTTATGGATTTGTTTTGATTTTCATTGAGTTGATTCATCACTTTGGTCCTGATGAAAATATCTCAACAACTACTACATGGATTTCCATGATATTTTTCATGGTCCCCAGAGGATGAAGCCTTTTCCTCTAGCATCACCAGCAGGTTGACTTTTGGTGAAACATCTCAACGACCGTATTGCATGGCTTATCATGCTTTCTAGAGCTCTTACGAAATTAGAATTTTTGCTGTGACTTCCTTCTTCACACATTATGGCCTTTGAAAAATGATATTTCAAAGCTGTCTTTTAGGACAGTGTTGGAGAGATGGGATTTGTGAACTCAACCCTGCCAACTGGAAACATTAAGGAATAAATCCTCCTTGACATGGTTCCAGATCATCCAAATGTTCCTGCAAGAAGCGTAAATCCATCCCTTCAAAACTTGCACATCAGCTGATGCAGACTTGAAACAGAATTACAGCGTGGCTGTTGTGCTGACTAACCAGGTGTGATGAAGAATGTGTTAGAAGAAAGAATCTGTGGATGATATATAATGTCAGTAAATCCTACATACTTGACTGTACTTCATCTTTTTTTTTCCACAGTTGGATTTCTGTGTTTCAATTTCTTAAGAAATTGGTTCATTAAGAAGTTTTTTCTCTCTCAGTATACATTCACATAGCTTTATACACAGCTCCCTTAATCTGTCTGCTGTCACACAATAACCAGAAACACATTGTACTGGAACATGTTTCATACTATTTCTGGCTATTGTATCTGGGGGCAGTCACACCCTTCAAAGAAAACGTGTCTGATTGGTATCTTTTACAAAGTGTCACTGTGCTGTACGTGCTAGGAACATGAAAAAAATATGACTTGTTGGGTACCCAATTACCCAATCTGCACTGCAACCTGAGAGCTCCCATGTCTCCCGTATGGCAATTTGTTTTGATGATTGAAAAAGTTGTCAATGACAGTTACAATTACAGTATGTTCTCATTTACAGTGCCGCCTATGACATTTTCAGTGTGTCACACAGTTAAGGTGTCAAACCTGCTTCAATAGCACACAAGTTCAGCGCGGCTTATTTCCTCCATAAATACCACATATATATCGTATCAAATTATTTTTATTATATTCTACCATACAAGTTGCTCAATAGGTCCCATTCTATAAAATTGCTTGTTCATCACTTCTCTTTGGGTAGTAGAACAAAACCTTTAGAATCTATTATATGAAATTCAGCTTTTCTTGTGAAGCTCAGACATTTGAGAGATGTGGGCTTGGACGAGGACAGACAGGAAACACCTACATATTTCATTATATGCAAACTGATGTTCCATGAAAGATTTTCCTAATAACAAACTAAACTAACTCAAGTACATAGTTAAGTGATGACTTAAATGCACTGGATATGATATAGATGGTTTCAAGGAATATGTCTTGCTAAAGTTTGGTTTGTTATATTATCAGAAAGCAATGTAACCAGAGATCAGCCGTCACAAATGGAGAGTGGGAGGGAAAAGAGAAATTGTATCAACAGAGTCTCCATAGTGGAAAAGTGACAGAAATAGTCTCAAGAATTACATAAATAGCTGAGGGAGAAGTTCAAACCTCGTCTCCTTGCTGACCTCTGCAGAGCAGGCCAGTCATGGCGTTAAGTGGGTGTGAATGTCAGGTTGTCAGTATCTGAAAGTTAGAGAAATGGTAGGACACAGAACACTTATCTGATGTTGGAAAGGTGTGCATGGAGGGCAATTCAACAAGCAATTCTGAAGAAGCACGTTGGCGGCTTTACTGTGGGAAAGGTCTCTGACTTTTACCTCCAAAACCTCTGGCACTATTGAAAAAGTATATATGTACTGCCTTAATTAAACCAGTTTCCAATTACCTTTTCAGATTCACTTTTGAAAGGTGCTATGTTACCTATTCACTTGCTGCGTTTCAAACTATCATACAGGTTTTACTTTGAAGAAAAGACCATCCACCAGCAGAGTCGCAAGATACAAAGATATGATGCATGTTTCTCAAACAATGAAGGTGGTGCTTTAACTTACGGGATAGGGCAGCGCTGCTTATAGTGAGGTGTCAGGCTCAGTGATTCATCCCGAGAGCTTCACTCTCTGGATGCAGTTTCAGTAATTACAATCTCGTTATTCGGTGTCAATCCTCTCAAACTTGAATAATTTCTTTTCAGCCCTCTTTCTTGTTCCCTCTCACACCTTCTTTCTCTCCTGCTCTGTGCACTGAATGTAATAGGATGAATGTGTGCTGGATATGTGTGTGATAAATGGAAATTTTCTCGCCCCAGAGGAAAGTTTCTTGTCAGAAGTAACCCCATTTCAAAGGCACTTCACTGAGATACGTGCAATTATTTGGCTTTTAGCCCTCTTTCTTGCTCTCCGTCCTCTGAATTCCAGGAGAGAGCTTTAATATCGCTTAAAATGAAGATGATACAACCTGCCATATTTCTATGAAAATATCAGGTGCCAACCCTGGATATATCTGTGTCATAAATACTAGTTATGTAATTGATGTTTAAGATGACTTAAATGAGCTATGAGCTCTGGTCATGTCAGAGACATCATTGGAAGCCTCCAAGGATTTGACATTGATTCAAAAACATCACACTTTCATGCAAAATCCCTACCTGCTGTTCCTTACTGAGAGAGTAGGTGAGAACAGAAAATTTAGGAAATTCTGTGTATTAATATTTGATAGAAAGTCTCAGGATTTAGTGGAAAGTTCAGTGGAAAATAGATGCAATCCTCAGTGACAACAGATGAGCTCAGCCTTACTCATAGACGGATATTTTTAGGATCTATTCAAGATATGTGGAACAATGAGCAGGAGGCAGGGGAAGTAATTGCAGCAATTATCAAAGCATTATCTTGTATATCTATATGTGATATTTATAACAGACTCAAAACACAAGTTAAACTCATGCTGTTTTTTTTGTACTGCAAGGTCAATTTTAGCTTGTGATCACTGCTTTAGGCCTGAAAACTGTGAGCCATAATATGAGATGACAGATGAGAGAAAATGATATTGAATCATTTAATAGACATTTAGACAGATTTAAATTTTTTTATGAAACTTATACATACATACATACGTACAAAATACATGTACTGGTTTTACAGTACACTACAGGCACTAACTTTTACATTCACTCTAATTCAGGGCAAAAACTCAGGTACATTCAGATGGTTAACTTAAGTGTATATAATACAGACAACCAACAACCAAAGAAATTCACGCTTACTGCTCACATTACCTCCAAAAATAAAACAATCTGCACCAGCATCCAGCTTTTTGGGATAATTTTTGTCTTTAAGCAATTACATCTTTTCCACTGACTTCAAAAAGTCTGATAACATCATTACAGTTTTTTCCCTGTACAAAAGGTCACAATTTGCATTTATTTTTTAGAGGCAATTTCTGTTATTTTGACTGGCAATACTCCACCAAAAACTGTGCATTCATCGACATCCTTCACCGCAGCCGTCCATATATTCTTTCTGTGCATGTTTCTTCTATTGAATTTGAGCTATGAAATGTCTATAAGGGGATTTAAACTCTCAGCTCAAGCACCACGCTGCAGTTGGCATGAGATGTATCGCTTTCTCAGCAGTGTTTTTCAAGGCCGTATAAATAACACCTGTACAATACAGTGCAATCCAATACAACAACCCTGCAGTAAATGCTACTTTTTATAGCTTATAAATGTCAGACAGGATTCAATTTTAGAGTAATTTTCGAGTCCTGTCCAGTTTTGTTGTTGGACTGGATTGCATTTTATTGTTCCCATTACTTTATCCATGTTGTCAACCCCAATAAGTATGGCCTTAAAGAGTAGAATCGTCACCTCTCAGACACAATCTCATTATAAACTTCACAAATATCATCTCAATGTAGTGTTATTGTGTTGCATTGTACAATCTTTTGCACTGCCTTGTGATGCCTCTGATTGATCTGTGAATTTTATCATCATTTGAAACTATGAAAGTAACTAAACTACATAATAACTAATGATGATGATAATAACATAATAACTATAAAGGGTTTTCAGCACTGTACTAAAAAGAACAGTAAGATTATATTGCAGGTGGATTTGTTACCTCACCCAGGGAGGTGATGTCTTGCTCAGTTAGTTTGTTGGTTTGTTCATTTGTTTGTTTGTTAGTCAGCAGGAAAATGGAAATCAGGAGATAAAACATTTAATTCTGCATTAAAACATGAGAATACTCTGTACATTAATGTCACTGGGGACAAGTACCTCAGCTTAAAGTTTGCAAGTATGATGAACTTTACTTAAGTAATATAGACTTTTTCTAGTATAAGCTCATTCTGTCATGCCTTTATGTGGGTTTTAAATTAGCAAATGTTGCGATGCGGCTTTGAATGGTAATATAGTGGGATGTGTTAAGATGAGAGATACAGGACCTGAAGTGCTTCTGGGCATGACATTCGAGAAGAGAGAACACAAGAGCGTCTTCAGCTTACGCGTGTGGTTTCCTAGCTAAAGGTCAGCGGCAAGTAGAGGGCTGCGATCGAGAAAAGGTCAAAGCCTTTTTGAAAATGCTGGTAACAAAATAGTAAGTATCATAAACAAGTGGAACATATCAGGTCCCTGAACTCATGATAGTACAAAGAGTACCGTTAGTTTTATGAGAAAACATAATGAATTGTGAATTGAGGTGACCCATCGTCAGACCTCTTGCACAATAGGATCGAGATGTTGAGAACGATGTGCCAATGAGAGTCTGTCGCCCAGACCAGCGCTGGAGAATGTCACAGCACTTATGGCACGGACAGCATAGATGTTAATGTGACATTTAAAACAGACCACACAGTTGGATGTCTTGGCCTTCAACTTTATATGGACACTGTGCCACATAGTCCTCTAAGAGATATAAACTAAATGTCTGCTGTCACAAGCATGACCTCACATGGTCAGAGTTTGCATATCATCGAAGATTCCTATTCAGTTTTGCATCTCGTTTTTGACTGTTCAAGAGGGGTGGAACTAAATTCAAAGTTTTTTTTTCATTATTTAGAGTCAGATGTAGCTGCAATGAATGTATAAACTGGAGAGGTTTTACAGTGTAGTTGTGCTGGTTTCAAGGGTTTTCAAAAGGCAGCATCCACAATAAAATATTCCGTTTTTAGACAAAATTGCTGGCAAATTGATATAATGAAACCATTAATGCCTCCTGATGGATGCACTGAGCACAGGTACACATTCAGTCTGTCAAATGTGGGTTTCAGTCTGTGTATTGATCTTCTCTGATGTTGTTTTATTCTGTCTGGTGATATGCAGTGAAATGGCTTTTAATAGTAGCTTACATCAGGTCTGAGCACACCTGAGTGCCATATCTGGTTCCTCTAATATGCCTGTGTTGTTGTGAGAGTATTTCTTTGTTCGACATGTGAAGAGAGCTATAGTCTACAGACACTGTAGAACCTATGGATACCTGTATTGACTGTTGGAGGATTCGAGTACTCCATTAATGGTGTTTTTTGGTGTAATGTCCAACTTTGATGTATCGTTGTCCAAACACTTTCAGGCTCAGGTCTCAGCTTGCCTTCAGCAGCTAAACACTGTATATTGCCTTCCATAGACTTGTGGCAAACTTTGGCTCCGACAGTCAGTTTCTGAGACAGAAACATAATAGTTTCTGACAGGGTATGTGATTTCCTCAAAGCCATTTAGATATGGCCCAGGTCTCCTAAGAGCTAAAGACAGGATTCAATAAGTAATGCCTCAGCAGGCCCCAGCACCTGGCGATCCCTGTCACCCTCTGGCTGACTGTAATCATTTGTGATAGCCCCCATACGATTGCTGGCCTCCCAGCAGCACATGTTTCACTCAGGCTTTTAGACGGGCATCAAAATGCATTACCTCCAAAGCAGTAGATGGGGGCCTGGATGCATGAACGCAGGGTGGAAATAAAGACATTAACTCTGTCTGCAGACCAGGTTTGCTGAGCTGTGCTGTGTGACATCACAACCTGGTATACATATACATCAAGGATATGTCATTCATTGTCATACATATATTTCAGCCTGCAGATCTGAAATACGTCTAAAATGCATAAGCTACACATTACTGCAATTCAAGCTCAAGGACTGCAACTTTGTGAATGGAGGAGAGAGAGGCATGAGTTCTCTTCCCCATCTGTATCCTCTAACCACTTCTCTTTCTCCTTCAAATTAAGTGGAAACAACATGGTGGATCTTCTCAGGTTCTCTGCATATAGTGCTATTGCATGGTAAATATGGCCTTAATGACTCGGCAGCGGGGGGCTCGGCTGTTTAATGAGCAGGCTCTCCTGCTCCACCACCATCAAATGAGAACCTAATTTGATTTTCCCTCTTGACCTCTATTCCTCTCGGAAAACAACAAAGCACTGGGGATTTTTTCAAAGGCCTGTGCAGCAGAGTAGAGAGATTCGAGGTGTGTGGGGAAAGAGTGGATAATGATGAGATTTGGCTCATAGTGATATAAAGTTATACCAGACTCTTGCTAACTCACATGCAAACAGTGTATGCAGTTACACGTGCATACACAAACAGGTTTCATGGACAATATTGACATTAAACACACACACACCAACAAATATTTAGTTCAAAATTTTGGGAAATATGCTTATTTGCTTCGGGAGTGAATTAGATGAGAAGATTAATACCAGCCTGATGTTTGTCCATAAATATGAAGCCATTGCCAGCAGCTGCTTAGTTTAGTTTAGCACTAAGGCTGGAAACATTAGTCTTAATTTAAAAAAATGTATAAATGCAAATATGACAGTGTGTCATTTTACATAAAATTATTTGTGGGACTTTTTCTTGGGCAGGCGCAATAAGTTTCTGCTGCTTGTCTGGCATCTGTTCAGAGCTAAGAATGAGTCCAACACATAGCCCTTTCAACACAGCTAATTATCAGTGTTACACTTTTGTGCAGATCATCGTGTTGTGCTAAGTTAGCTGTGTACTCACTGTATATTTAACAGAGATCGGAGTGGTATCAATCTTTTCACCAACTCTCAGCAATGACATTGCAAATAAGCGTGTTTCCTAAAATGTTGAACATAGCACGTGTTCATCAATAAAAATAAGACAGCTCAAGCTTTTTGGGTAGGGGGGTAGTAGCAGTGGGTAGTGGGCATTAAAATCAGTATTTGTGTCTGTTTTGCAGGAATCCTTTTGGAAGCTGTTCCCATGATTTGATCCTTCAGATGTGGCAGTAGGAGAGACCACTTCAGAGGCGACCAGCAGACTGTGGCATCAGTACAGAATAAAACACACAGTGGGTGTCTAGACCAACAGTGACAACCTTATGTGCTGATACCACCACATCCACCGACCACATGTGTTCAAACTGGTGCCAGTGGCAAGAACAGCTTCCGCCTTTTTAACACAAGACATGAATCCTCAATCTTGTATTCTTTTGAGGTAGGAAATAAGATGTGTTCTGGGGAAAGTCTAGTCAGTGAGGTCAAAGCTAGTGGCATTTTTTATTACTCTTTATAGAGCTCTCTCTTATCAGCATCTGAAGCAGCCCCAAAGTTTTGGGACATTGTAGTTACTTTCATCTCGACCAATGGAATGGAAGTCAGTTTTAATATAATAATGTAACTTTTGTTTGTCCACAAAAGGTCAGCTAAAAGCGAAGGCTATTTTCAGCATTGCATCCCCTGGTTGCAAACACGCGTACCTTGGTAGTGACGCAGCACATTCAGTCTCCTACTGTTGCTACCGAGCAGCTCCCCTGCTGTTGAGTCTGAGTGCCCCACTCAAGGGCAACTCAAGAGAAGTTGTGGAGGGACTGACAGCTCATAAGTCATTCAACTTCAACACTCAGATTTTGACTGGTTTTGGAATTCAAAGCAGCTTCCTCTGGTGAGAAGCTACAACCCAGATTCCCCAAAAACATATATAAATCATAAATAAAACATAAAACAGAATGTGATACCTTGCTTTTTCACATCTACTCAATTGAAAACAGAACAAAGACAATATATTTAATGTTTCACCTCATCAACTTCATTGATTTTTGTAAATATCTGCGTAGTCTGAATTTGATGGCAGCAACATGTATTAAACAAGTTGGGACAGGAGCAACAAAAGACTGTGAAAGTTGTGGACTGATCCAAAAACACCTGTTTGGATCATTCCACAGGCAAACAGGTTCATTGGTAACAGGTGATAGTATCATGATGGGTATGAAAGGTTCATCCTGGAAATTAGATTAGAGAGTCGTTCACTAGCGAGGATTGAGAGAGGTTCAACACTTTGTCAAACACATGATTGTATGAAGGAGATTAATACTCGGGCTCAGGCACACTTCATAAAACTGTGGTTATTTGCAAATTCATTCTATGTTAAAACATGAAGACATCATCAGAGACTTATCTCTGCAGAGGGTAAGACAAAAAAATGGGTTGTATTAAAAAAAGAAGAGTTTTTGGCACAGAAATATATATTCAGCAACTGCACTCTCATTAGCTGCCTCACAATTGTTCATTTTTCAGGCAGAATTTGTGAGAATGAAAGAACCACAACCACTTATGTTGTGGAGCTTATTGATTTATATTTCTTAATATTGAGATGCAGCACACATGGACATGTCTTATATTAAGCTGTACTGTGGTAAAAACAATCTTTAAATGTTTTTTTTTCAGTTGGTGGAGAGCCATCAGCCCTGATATACTATAGGAGGGGGATGGCTTTGAAAATTCTGTTATGCTGAGTGCCGTTACACAAGTCAATATTGTTCCTCACCTGTATACTTTCATTGGTAAAAGGGAATGTGCGGCTCTCGGGGAGATTGTTCTGATGGACAGTATATTTTGTAAAAAGGCAGGGAGTAACCCGAGGACCGAAGGTGGTGAAGAGATTCAGTTCAGCAGGGCTGTGAGACAAAATGCTTTCATGACACCTGCTGGTGTAGCGTTCTGCGATCCAGACTCTGTTCCCCGTCTCCCCCATCATCCATCCATCAACCCAGCGGTAGATGCACACAGCACAGCCACTCTCCATTTGTCAGCGCCCATCAGAAGTTGTTACTTTCTCATTACATGCCTGCTGACCCTTTTGAAGACTGAAATAAACTCTGGGGGTGTTGCAAGAAAATGTCACAAAGGATAAAATGTATCCTACCTCCCGAGCAAGATTAAGAGGCAAAGAAACGAGAGGGATTACGTCAGCACTTTTCAGTTTATTGTTTCACACCCAGCGTTGTGTTGCTTTTTGAGTAATGTGTCATGTTTTTTCTTTCAGCTTGTGGAGAACAGACAAGTGTCAAACCCAATATGCTTTGGAAGAAAAAAGGAAATGAAAGTTGAAAAGGCAGGAATGAGGGTGAGGAAGATAACAAGAGTGTGAGGCGATTGGGAGATTTTTTTCACAGCCTCTTAATGAGACATTGAAGGTCAAAATAAAGCAAAACCACAGGAGAGATTAAAAAGTGAGTAGGCTCCTGTAAGGTAGTTTTCCTGCCATGGCTTGGCTCAAACACCCACTATGTTCCGGAATTGGGCTAATTTCAAACATCAAGGCTTTAAATGTGCAGGAAGTGGTTGAAATTGGTTGAAGCTTTTGAGGTTTTGAAAACACCACTATATCACCCTCTTTCTGACAAGCTGAACGATGCATGGTTGGTTTTAACAGCTGTTGGTTGCCGAATCAATTGATCAATAAATCAATGTCGGTTAATATGTAAAAGAAAAGATCTGCCCAAATGTGCACGAATGATTAAATGTCCCTTCAGATGCTTGCTTGTTCTTCATCATTTATTACATTGCATTATACCTGAATGCAAAGGACAATTGTGATAATGGAGAGCACGATCATCAGTAGAAGCTATTGACATTCAGATTACTGATTGTAATTTTAAAAAAGGTGAGTGGGAAAGCGTGTGTGCACATAAGTTATTAAGAAAGAGACAGGTCAGTGTGGAAGGAACAGAAAGGCAGAGAAGAAAGACAAAGGAGGCAACTAGAGCTTGCATTTTATCAGATTATTAAGAATTCAAATTGAAAAATGTTTGAAGATGGTATCAGTTTTTTTGAGTGGGCATTCTCAAAAACCTTGCTCTATCTCAAAAATATCAAATGTGATATATTTTGATTCGTTCAGAAATAGGCTGTCATCACAGCAGAGGAATTGTTATAGGTTTTGAGTTTCAGGTGAGGTTTTGAGGGAAATCAAAATGTACCAGTATTTTCTTTAATAACACTCCACCAACAAAGTAAAGTATATCTGTACCAGTTCATATTAGTTCACATGAAAATGTAAATCATAATACACAATGCTAGAATGGAGGCGTAGTGCATGCAGCATCAGTGCAACCGTCAGACTATAGACTTCAAATAAACTGGCTGGTTTGTGTTTTTGCTTGTTTCTCAGTTCTTAAATAATAAAGCAAATAAAACACTATTTAGATCATACTCTGCATCAAGTTGCCACTAACTTCCCCCTTGTAGCCTTACCTTGTAAGTAACTCAACGCAAGTGACAGACTGGCTGATGGTCAGGTCTTTGTCTATTGATAAATAGTGAATACTGAGTAATCTACATTTAAATTATCTACTCTGTGCAATATTTCATCTGTGCAATATTTCAGTTTCCGTTAATACTCTCTAGCCTAGTTTAAATTGTCAACACTTTCATATTTCTTCTAGTTAAATTGTTCATGCTTTTTTTACTTGTCTTGTTTATACTGGCTACTTACTATTTATTTTTACTGCTGTACAAGGAAAAGTAATGAATATCTTACCTATAAACAATGACATTGTACTGTTGTTCTCCAGCTCCAATATAACTTTAGGTTTATGATTTTAAAGATGGATTTTCATGGGGCTCTGTATATTATACAGAGTCTACAGTCAGTGGCAGTGACTGTGTCTAAATACTAATGCCAGTGTGCTTCAGTACCATGCTCACAGTGACAATGTTAACATGCTGATGTTTAGCAGGTATGACATTTGCCATCATCATTATAGTTAGTTAGTACGCTAACATTTGCTATTTAGCCCAAAACACAAATTGTTAGACCAACTGAAATTTTGACCTGATGATGGCGCTACATGAGAAATGAGGGGATCACTAAAACATTATAATTACTTGACTATGCGTATCAAATATCATGACAATCCACCCAATAGTTATTGTCACATTTCATCAAAACCACAAATAGGAACATCATGGTGTCGCGAGACAAAAAAATCAGAGGGTCACTAAAGGAAACACTGACTGAGCACCATGATTATCTGTACTAAATGTCATTGGTCAAGATATTCCACTTAAATGCAATGTTGAGTGTAAACCTGCAGGTGGCGCTAGAGGAAAAGTCAGGGGGAGTGACACAACTCATCAGCATGCTTCATCCTCTGTGGACCATGAACGTTGGTACAGAATTTCAATCAGTAGTTGAGATATTTCAGTGTGAACTGGCACCGACACACACAGCTAACATGGCTACAGCTGTTATTGTACATACACAGAACTAATCTAAATAACTATAAGTGTATGGAGTATCTGCAGGGCCACACTTCACTGCCTGCATGAAATGTTAATTATGAGCTGCAGGTGTGGCAGATGCATGTGAGACCAACATGGCTTTAGGTTAGTGAATATTTTTCTGCTGTTACTGAGATGGATCAATATTGTAGAGAAAGGTCCAAACAGTAGTGAAAAACTACAAATCTCTTTCCTTGTGTTGATAATGTCAGCACAGCAGTTCCTTTTCCTCCCAAGCGTCTGAACCCTCGCTTTGCAGGAATCTGACCATAATACGTATATAGTACATACAGTACATATAGTCCTATGTGTCAAATCAAGTAGATGCTCGATCACATGCACACAATGTTGAAATTTCATCATTTCAATTTGTGCACAAACCGGAAAATAGAAAGCAAAGGAGTGAAGGATTACCAAATGACTCAAACACTTATTGTTGAAATAGTCACCTTGACAAGGATTTGGTATTTTGTTTAACTCCTTTGTGTGTCTCTGCCCTGTGTGCTCAGGTCTTCCTTAACACACACACACACACACACACACACACACACACACACACACACACACACACACACACACACAAACACAAACACACACACACACACACACACACACCAAGAGTTCAGTCCAAGTATGTCAAACGTGTTGCCCCCTCTCAGGGCTCCTTGGTAGGAATGTTTGTCTTTGTCCCCAGTCTGTTAGTTCAGAGTATTCTTCACCTACTCTGTTGGTAAATATCTGTGTTCTTGGACACACACACACACACACAGAGAGAGAGAGAGAGGCTCGGTCATCTCCTCGGACCCTTGCTCTCCTCTTGCTCAGTGTAGAGCAGCTGCGCGCAGTGTTCACTTCTCCAGGAGCGAGAGCCTACGGCACATCCTCCTCCTCCTCCTCTCTGTCATCAGGATGGATCTACCCTCCTAGCAGTGCACAAGTCAGTTGGCAAGTTGGACTCTCATTTGGAAGTGAAACGGGAGCTGATCGCTTCTCTCTCCCCTCCCCACCCTCCCTCTCTCCTCTCTGTCTCTCTCTCACTCTTCTTCTGCGCGCATCAACTTGGCCGTCGGATCCGCGGCACCATGACAGCGGCCGGCCGACTCTCACGCGTCCTGCTCCTGCTGTGCTGCGTCCCCGCCGCAGCCTGCAGCATGTCTGCCTTCACCGAGGAGCCCACCGACAGAGCCGGGAAGTCAGACGGCTACTGCAGTCGGATATTACGGGCTCAGAGCAACCGCAAGGAGGTCAACAACGAGTTCCGCCTCCGCGTCGAGGGAGACCCGGAGAGCTACCAGCCGGGCAGCACATACAGAGGTCGGTTTACGCACAATGCGCCTTTTGGCACACAGGGTCAGATCAACACTGATGTGCGATCAGAGGGTTGTGCAAACTTGAAATAAGTTTCTGTAGATTCTTCTTTTGTCATGCAACTCTCTGGAACTCAACTATAGGTCTTCAGAGATAGTTGCAGAGATGATCCTTCAAATGTGCAAAGGTGACCACCTCATGTGAGCTTGTGATCAACATTTAAACAGGTTTATATAACGACCCCTTTAAAGCTTTCAGGCATTCTCTTTCATAGTTAAAAGAGATTTATTCAAAAGCCGAGCAGCCCCTGATTTTTTCATTGCTTTTGTCTAAAGTGGAAGTTATTGGGTGCTTTTAATGGGCATGTGCCATCTGCTCTGTGGATCTCAAAGGCTCATGCTGCTCTGGTCTCCACATTGCAATGAGGTTGGTTCATTCTTTTCTGTTTTGATCATCAATAGTTATCCAAATGGAATAACTGAATTTGCTTTAAGCGGGGAGTTGGAAAAAAAAAAATCACTATTATTTTGCCATCACCTATCTGGAAAGGAGTCATTTTGAAGTCTAAAAGTCTTCTCCCGTGATTCAGATAAAGTTGTCAAGTACAGGAAATTAAATTTTCCCCAAAGTAAATTAACATTCTTTTATGTTCTGCAGGATTGCAAAATGAATAAAAACAACAGTATCTTAAACATCTTATTGAAATGCCTCCAGGCTGAGACTGAATCATTGTAATTACTGTTATCAGAGCTATGTCCTCAAGAAACAGGTGCAATGTCTGATTGTTCATAAAAAATAATTACAATTATATCAGAATATATTACTCTTTGTCCACCAGAGTCTGACACACAATATTATTGCTAAACACTACTCAGGCAGGTTAATTAAATCCACCTCAGTTTACCTGTTTTCTCCATCACTTGATGCTTGTTGTGACTTTGTTTGCTTCCAGTGACTCTGAGCGCAACCAGCCCCTCATACTTCAGAGGGTTCACCCTTATTGCCCTGAAGGAGGGGACAGAAGGAGACAGGGACGAGGACTATATTGGAAATTTCCAGGTAAGGTAGCGGCTAATGATTATGAGATCTTGTAGAATCAGAAAAAAAATGTATGTTTTTTTCTCACATTGCAGTTACTTTAATTAACTCAGCTAACATTTTGTCCATCTGTCATATCAGCGATACAGTACAATTCAATTTAACTCTCAGCAAACCAGCACAGTTCAACCAGCTTAACCAAAATGTGAAAACCATCCTCCCTGTGGAACAAGCACTGTGCATGATGTGTGTGTGTGAGAGAGAAAAATAGACATCTCTTTTTATTTATTATATACTTATAAATTATATAAAAGCTCTAGATTTGAAAATGAATAATTAAAAAGGTAAGATAAATATATGTCTATATTTTAAAACATTATCCAATTTATGTATTATTTATAGATGGAGGGGTGTGGGTCTTGACAGGTCTTCTTTGCACAGCCTACCCTTCCTCACATGTCAGAGTGTGATTATTCTCACCTCACCTCCTCTAATAAGCTCAATAGAGCATATGAAAAGAGCACACAGCTCAACTCTGTGTAGCTTTGCTTTGCAAGGCTATGAAAGTACATGTGTGTGGAATTTGAGGAGTTGTGTGTGTTTGTGTGTGTCTGTGTGTGTCTGTGTGCACAAGCAGGCGTACAGCTCACATATGTAGGAAGCGTACAGTTGGTGTAGTTGAGAGTTTGATAAGCGCTTTGCTCAGCCGGGTCCAGCTGGAGTACTGAAGGAGGCAGGGAGAAAACGGAGCGGGGCCAAGAGTGCGAAAGGAAGAGAGAGGGAAGGCAAGGAAGCTGGTGCTGTTACGCATATGTGATAATGGCCAAATATGTGAGGCCTTTGTAGTTGCAATGCAGTGTGAGGAGTCAAGTGGTAGAGAGAATGAGAAGAGGGTTGAAGGGGTATGTAAGGATTGCATTGCAGTACATTTATGTATGATAAATGATAAACTTCATACGTTTTATTTCTAGAATGTTTTAATAGTAAACATATGACACAATGTCACGTCTGTAGACACTATTACTTCACATTCACTGTGCACAGCTACATTGCAGGCACTATGAAATCTGAATGTAATGTTGCATTCATAACCTTTAAAGTCATTCCTCTTCACGCGTTCTTGTCCCTCTATAAAGATGTTTAACTTACTTTGTCCTGCCAACATTTAGTTCATCTAAGTCAAGGCTGCAGTTTCAAGAAATTCATAGAACTCGCAGTGCACAAGATGACATCCTGTTTTCAAAGAATTTGAAAAGAACTCAGCAACTGAGGAATTGGCTTTAACTAAATCAAGTAGACAAATATTCAAGAAATACTGGAGTGTAGTACAACAGTAAAGCCAGTATATACCATGATACAGTGGACTCCTAGTAAGGAAACACAAGGTATATTGTAGATAAAGGAACCAACCCAAGTCAAAAATTCCCAGTCATGGCCTGAACATGAAATCATTTGTTTTCTTAGAGCAGACCTTGTAAAAAAGCAGTTGTTAAATGGGTTTAACAGCATGTATGGAGTTCTCTTTTACAGACTTTTGTGGACTTGTCAGTTTCAGTGGCTTCCCACCTAAAACCCCATTATTTTATTGAACCTGTAGTACAATACATGGGCATGTTTGCACAGCAGCCCTCGGGCTGGTCTGATCACAGTTACTGCCATGCTGTGGCACTCTCTGTGAACCTGAGCCTTGAATATGGGACGACATAAAAAAACAGCAACATTTTATTTTCGTCCTGTGCGCGCCTCACATCTCATTACCCAGCCCTGACGCCGGCGAGGTTTGTTCTGTTTTTATTTGTCCTTGCAATTGATTTCATGCTGTTGCTATTTAGTGCCAGGCTCAAGCGTGCTCCTCAGGCATGTGGCAGAGTGTGGCGTGGTGTGACAGGGCGCTAAACATCAGGAGTAAAGACGGGCAAACGCTACATCATTTAGTCACGTTCAGTCACTTTGCTCCACACATGGATGAGGCTTGTGTGGGCAGCGCACAGAGAATGACACTAAGATAGATAGATGCGTGACCACAGGCTTTAGATGTTGACATCAAAAGTGAAAAGAATGGATGTGTCATTGCTGGGAACTGCCTTTGATTAGACTAGATTTTAAAAAGTTGAAGGTCTCTTTCACAGCTGCACATGATCACCTGTCTTGTTATAAGCAGCATGTGACAGCGCAGTAAAAATAAACTGCTGTCCAAAGAGATATCCCGTTATCATCACCTGCTCAGTTAGTCTTTCATGTTTTATGTCTTTTATGTCAAAAAAGCACACACACACACTCTCTCTCTCTCTCTCTGTCTCTCTCTCTCTCTCTATCACACACACACACACACACACACACACACACACCCACACACACACACACACACACACACACACTATTCCTCCATTCTGAAAGAGCTCTGGGTGGGCCGGCCTCCAAGCATTGAGAGAAAAGAAAGAGAAAAGAAGCTGCAACAGAAGACGTCAGGCTTTATTTAACATACAGCTCATTTGAAATCTGCTGGTGTGGCCTATTCCAGCCGTCTCAGGACAGCTCCCGACTTGATGAAAAGCACTTTTCTTGAGCTTTCTGGGAAGGTCAGCTGCCACCGTGTGTGTGTATGTGTGTGTGTTTGTTGGCGAGAGTGTAAAGCGGGCAACGCTGGCGGTGTGTGATGAGACGTTGCCTCTCAGCAGGGTGAGATAATAGAGCAAGAAAAGGCAAATTGTTAGGTGACTGGGCGAGGGTTGAAATCAGTGCCACTCTGAGTGCAGCATATGACATAATCCACGATTATGATTTATGTTAAATCTGTGACATAACAGACGTCATGCATCATGTTCACATAATTCTTCAAGGATGATCTGATATTAGAGCAACAAAAACATTCACTTTTCCAAAGTCCCCACATTATTTTAGATTGATGTTGAACGTTGCTGTTTGAGTCTGAGCAGCAGCTAAAGCACAGCCGAGCACCTACTCTGATGTACAAATTCCTGCATTAACATGCACTGTCTATTGGTAGAAGATTTTAAAATGTGGTATTAGACACAAACAAGAAGAAATAGGTCAGAGGTCATTTTGCAACAAATTGCTTGCTTCTTTTTGCAGATGGTGGTAAATATGCATTCCCATGAGACTTCACTGGTTTTAACATGTGTTGTAGTCCAGTCAGGCCAGCCCAGGATGCCTGTTAGAAACCATGGGAACATGGAGGAGGAGGTGGGGGGTGGGTATAATCCGTCAGACTGAGATAGGCTGCACACACACACAGCTCCCAGGCTCCTCTTCTCACTCTGTCTCTCCCTCTCTCGCAGACTCTAACACACACTCACACACACACTCACACAGAGGCAAGCACATCCACGCTCGATCCACTTTCAGAGGGAACTCATTCATAACATGGCATGACAAAGGAAATTCTCTGCTGGCAGCTTTATGGAGTGAGAAAGTTCCCCGTCTTTACTGCCCTGATGTCACTTCCTATCAAACAGATCCTTGGTCTCTGGGCGGTGAATATTAGCTCTCTGCCTGCACTCCCTCATGCAACCCCACTCCACTAATTTCCTGTCCAGTTAAAATCAATGAGATGCTTAGTGTCTCAGGTGTGCACCTGAGCAGAAAGGGCAGCGTGCATTTGGACTCATCAGTTTGACCCAAAGAGTCGAGGGATTTTTTTTTTAAAGCTGCCTTCAGTGATAGCATCATGATTGGTTATCTGAGTTTTAACTTTGTAATCAATCTGAGTATTGATCAAATTCAATTTAATTTACTTTATTTCAGGAGGATAATTCACTCAGTATCAGTGCTGTTTTCCACTGAGACAGCCACCTTTCAGCTCCAGGTAGATGTCAGCTTGTGACCACCAGGCTGACATACGATACTGAAAGTGGAAGAAGAGTGCAATGTTTCACCCATTCACTAAACTGTGTTAATTGCTTTGCTGTTTGGTGTCAAATGCCTTAACCAGCTTTTTTGTACTGCAACACACCAATAATGAGAGTTTTTCACAAGGAGTGGAATGAGGGCAGTGTCAATATCCAGCCCGACTTTTCAATCATCAGCTATTCTATTTTGCTAAACAGTAGGTGTCAACCTTTTTGGCAAGAAGGTCATGTATTTGAATCCTGGCTGGGGCAGGGCCTTTCTGTGTGCTGTTTGAATGTTGTTTCCTTCGGGTGCTCTGGTTTCAAAAACATGCATGTTAGGTTAATTCTCCTGCCCTTGACCGAGCACTGGCTTAGAGCTGCAGTTGGTTCTCGGGCTCTGAACAGAGGCTGCACACTGCTCTTGCACACTGAAGATGGGTTAAAGGCAGAGAACGAATTTCCCTACAGGGATCAATAAAGGATGACTTAACTTGAAAAGGGCAAACTTGTGATTCCTCGGTAAAAGGCTACATATATCTGTGATTTGTGTGCACTTCCACGAAGGGGCAATTTTCCCTTATAAGACTGTTTTATTGCATCTCGACCAGAAAAGACTTGCACAAGATTTGAGAACAACAAAATATACATGAACATTGTAGAGGCAGAATGTTTTTTCATGTCACCTCTCCTGTTCATCATACCTCTGATTTATTTTGTCATCCTGAAGATCCACATACTGCACATACTGGTGTTTGAACCAGTGCATGTGAGAGAAGTCTGTTCAGTTCAAAGTAATAGCTGCAGATTCCAGATGTGTTTAGATAAGCTTTAAACAGCAGATAACCACACATAATTGAAGACAACTATGATTTGTTTCTATCTTAACTCCAGTTTATAATAATTACCCAACTCTTAGGTTGTGTATGTTTGGATTTGTTTTGTAGTAATCCCCTTGATGCGTCCCTAAAAAATGTGAAGTTAATGTCAGTTTCAGCTGCTAATTATGTTTTTAGGCACTTGAGCTGACAATGGGAGGTGAAATTAATGTGAAATGCTTCAACACCTAATGAATAAAATAAGATGAGGATGCTTTAAGTGCCTCTTGTTTGAGGACATTTGCATTCATCACTGATCTCTTTCTGTGTGTGTGTTTGCATGCTTTACAGATAATTGATGAGGAGGAAACACAGTTTATGACCAACTGCCCCCCTGCAGTGACAGAGAGCACGCCGCGCAGACGCACCAGCATCCAGGTGTTTTGGACTGCACCCCCGAGTGGCTCCGGCTGTATTCTCCTCAAGTACGTATGCAGCGACTGATGTTGAGCCTGACGAGCGGAGCTGAGTCCTCAGCTCAAACATTAACTCTGATAAACAGGTCCTCGTACTTGATGAACTGTCATTCATTAGGATATAAGAGGTCTGATAATATGGAGAGTACGGCTGCCTGGCATTTTTCCACCCTGCATCACTGCCTGCAGATCAATGCAGTTTACAGGATATGAACTTAGTCTATAAATCCTGTCTTATATCAGGGTAGATTTAATTTGTGGTTATCATCTGCTGACCATTTTCAAAGCATACCATACATTTTTAGAGGGATGAGTGTGTTTTTATCAGCCATAACAGCATGTCCTCTAGCATTTTTCACTGGTGTATTATATATAAATATATGTTTGCTATTGCATTTCATAGCATTTATATGAGAGGAGTCTAAATAATGAAAGACCTCTCTGTATAATGCAGTGCAGCTCAACAGCACCATAAACTACATAAAGTTGATTCAACACCTCCAAAAAAACAACAAGTCCGAACAATGTAATCTTCATGAAGGCAGGATTTATTTCAGGACTGTCTTAGTTTTAGGGTGTAAGGTGTTAAGGTGTATCTGATAAACTGGCAACTGAGTGCACTTCGATAGTGGGAACAGTTAGTTTTGATGTACTGTAGCACTCATATAGAGTTATATCTAATCTTAAATCATTTAATGTTTAGCGAGTTCATAATGGGACTGTGGGCTGTGCTACCAGCATACGATATATCAAGTGTACAGTAACTATGTTTCATTACATCTCTTCCCCCAAGCTAAGCAGAGATGAATGCAGAAGGTCATATAAAATTTTCATTTCCACTTGACTTCATAAACTATTCATTACCTTTATTAGTTATACGGCTGATTGACACCAATCAATTCTGTTGTGGTGTGTCCTCTGGGCTCGCTCAGATACAGAGGTGTAGTCATGTTCGGCTGAAGAGAGATCAAGGCAGAAATCCATTTATTAATCCAGCACTGTGGGGAAATACAGGAGGTGGAAACATACTGAGGAACTGTGACTCACAAGGCCTTCTCATGAAAGCATTATTTCACTGTTGACGTACACAGTCAGTTTGTCTGCTGCCTGGTCTGCACCTCCGCTGTGCAAAGGGCTGATGAAAAGGCTGAGTAATGCATGTTATTATGTGACAGGGACAGAGTGTGAATTTCCCTTTCAATGTCTCTGTGAGAAACTTTCAGTTTCCCTTGTCCTTGTCTTCCTGAAGTATCTTCATGACCTGCCTGAGCTTTCCTGCACTCTCCTCTTCTGCTCCTCGCTCCCTCCGCCTTGCTTTTTATCCGTCTCCTCTTTGTTTTCGTCTTCGCTTTGGTGTTGTCATCATTTTCTCACAGCAGGTCATGATGTACGGCGCTTCTGCTCTCCTCGAAGAGACCAGTGGGATGATGGCAGAATTGTATTCGGTTAAGCACATGGATAGAGGAAAAAGTTGAAAGTGTGACAGAGCGTACAGTCTAGAGAGAGATGCTTGAAAGTGCGGAGATGTGGATGTAATACAATAGGGGAGGGAGAGAGTGAGAAGCCTGTAGTTCAAAAGAGGGGCCTCTGAAAGTCACGATTACAGACTGAGAGTCTGTGTTTGCCACTGTTCTGCTTTCTACCGTGCAGCTGTACAGATCACAAGCTTCTGTGTGAGTTACAACTCCTGCAACTAAGTCACAAGTGAAAGCTAATTATATATATTATATAAAAACTGGGGAGGGACACTCATGTGCACGATTGCGTGTTATCATATAGCCCACAGACACGTGAGTACATAAACACACAGTCAACAAATATGCAGAGACGGAAACAACATGATAATGAGAAATTGTATTATAGATTAGCATGGAGAGGACAATTCCATTACCACCACAGGGAGGGTAAATGTTTGTTTTTAATTTCATTTCATATCCCTAAAGAGCTCTGTCACTGCCTGCCTTTTAAAAAAAATGGCCATGAAATTAGAAGTGTGTGTGTGGCATGCGTGTGTTTCTGTTAGAAAGCTCCTGTGATTCAAACGTTGTCCCAGGAACCGTGCTCCTCCCAAGTGGTTTGCTGCAGTATAATTGATGGGCAGTCACTGTCTTTTAGATGGAAAGACTGAGCTCGGTGGTTTGGTTCTGTCTAAGGTCGGTCTGTGATGATAGGGTCAGGCTAGGATGCTCGTCCTGAACTCAGAGCTCTGATTTTGAAAGTCTTACCATTGAATCCAGTTATTTTTGGCTTTGTTATATGCTTGAATCACATCACGCCAAGTTTCCCTTCACTGCATCTCTGTTGCTCGTATCCCACTCTTGTTTAGTGAAAATCAATTCTACAATTTGAAGTTTTGCTGGGTGGTGATGACCTGACCCCTGTTCGACTAAAACTTGGTTTTCGCTGATTTTCGGTGGTTGAATTTCTCATCGTCTCATCACGATGTGTTCAGTACACTTGTTAAGTGTGGATACAGATGCAACAGAGCAAACTCCAGTTGTAAAGCTGGGTGTAGTCAGATGTAGAGATAGTGGTTGACTGCATTTTAAGAAATTCAAATCCAGTATCAAATCTACAACCTGAAAATGAGATGAACAGCTGAAGTATGAGGTGATTAAATACTGTAAGGCTCATTTATAAAAGTAGGTCTAGCCCACTGACAAGTTGCTTGCCAATTATTATTACGCTAGATATGCATTGAAGTTTAAATGGGAGAGTGTCCTGATACTGATGCTACACTATCAATAGAGTGGAGCTGTCTCTTTGCTGGTCTCGTTGAACTCCTAAAACATATAGTCTACCTGTTGTTGTGCAGTGGCTTTACAGAGGGATGTGTCTTTTCACTTACAAAAAATATTTGGTCAATACAGTAGCTTCAGGTAATTACTGTCCATGACGTTGGTCATTTTAACTAGCGGAGCTTTTAGTTGAATGTTGCTAATGAAACAGAGCGAGGAGAGTCAAACGTTTGATTGGCTTCCTCTGAGTTTAACAAATCAAGGTAAACAGCCAACTGGAAACAGGGTCTAAAATGGAACCGGTCAGAACCTAGCTGTAGTCAGAGGCACCGCTTAAAAAATTTCTACCTGATGACATCAGTTAAAGGTTGTTTTTCATGTTGAGGTTGATAATTCTTACCCGTTTGTGTGGGTTTTCTGCTGCTGCTTGATTGGAATTGGTAGATGAATGATGATGTTCTTTACACAATATCAGATCTAATTATCAAAACTTCCCTCACAGCAAGCTTTAGCAAAGAGGGATTTGGTCTATCTTTTCATCCACCTTTGTCCAAAATCAAATGATTAGCTTCACGTCTAATTGGGTTCAAAATAATTGGCTTCCATTCTACAGAGAATTTGATAAAATCAAACATGATCCGCAATTGTCTGATGAGAAAAAACTCTAGTCAGGAGTTATTGTCGCGGCAGAATCCTTGTGTTCGGCTACATCCCAGTTGTTCCGCAGAGTCAGACTAAGTCACATAAAAATATAATCCATATATTGCATTTGCCATTGAAGTTTCCACTATCTTTTATCTTTCCATTTGTTGGTAGGAAGCAATTTATTTGTCGTCTCCCTCTGGCAGGTGATATGTTGGGGTTGTGTGATGTGTTCTGATGGGCTGTCTGAGTGAGATGGTGTATCTGTGATCAGATGAATGTCACAGCCACGTGAAGCCGTCGGAACCTGCTTATCGTCTTCAGCACGACGATAAGACCGATCAAGGAGGACTTCGACAGGACACTATAGTCAAGCAGATCCATAGAAGTTAAATGTAAATACATGTGCGTTTTTGCTGCAGATTTATGTGTTGTCTCTTAGTTGATTCATTTTTTTCCTAAGTTCTGTTTGTAGCAGCAGATGGAACTTAAATGAAATTATTTAATCTCCGGTTGTAGAATCAGAATCAGATAGAACAAGATGAGAATTTATTTTCTTCTTTTACACACCTTTTTAGAATGCAAATGGAACTATAGAAAGACAAAATCTATCTCGCTCTTTTCTTTTTCCTATTCTCTCTCCCTTTCTTCTTTCTCTCTTTGTTCAGCTCTCACACACTCCCTCTCACACACATTCAAATTAGTGCACTTTTGGGGTGATTGGGATCGGTGGTGGTGTGGATCCAGCAAAGTGAGATAGAATTTAAATTGGATGTTAAATAAAGCATTACTTGGCTTGATTGTCTGGCCAGCCCAGGAAAGTGGGCAAGCACTGAGGCAGAGTGTGCTCCCCTCTCTCAGGGAGATATGTGAAATTGGGGTGAGATTGAATTAAAGCGTGAACAATTAGAGATGTGCCGGTGGTGTCGCTTACCTTGAATCATTTCATTCACGTTATGAGAAGCCCTATTGGCCGTGAATCATACTTGCTCTCTCACACATCTTCATAATCTCACCAATATACCCTCTATAGTACGCCTGTGAAACAGAGTAGTGGTGTGTATGAGAGAAAAAAAGTGTTTTCATGATGAATTATGGCGTGTTTGAGTGAGATTGAAAGCACAGACTGTGTAAGTGAGAAATTATAGTGTGTGTGAGGTAGAACAGTAGCATGTGTGAATTAGTATAATGTGTGTGAGACAGACTGACTGTGCTGTATGTGAAAGAGTATAATTATGAGTGTGTGTGTGTGTGAGAGAGCATCATTTTCTGTAGGAAGCAAAGACATTGCATGAAATGGAGAACAGTATGCATGTAAGAGAGTGTATAACTGATTTACCGCCTCTTGAAATCAATTTAATTCCCTTTTTAACGTAAAGCACCAAAATCTCAAGGCACTTTACACACAGAACAGGTCTGGACTGTAGTCTTTATAATATTTTTTATAGAGCCCCAACAGTTGCCATTGTAACCAGTATGTGCTGGAGCTACCTCTATTAGGGGTAGCTAAAAAGATTTGGGCCAGATCAGTAAGATTTAGATACGCTGGGAGCCAAGAGGTTGAGCAACCACGTGGAACAGAAGAGCCAAACACAAACGTTGATTTTAAATGGCATATATTCAAGTTTAACAGCAGATTAACACGTGACAATTCAGTTCAATCAAAAATATGTACAAGTCTATATATAGCTTTAACAAATCCCCTTGTGAGATGAATGAAAAAAAAAAAACCCATATATACTGTGCGCACATGTAACAAACAGACAGACAGACAGACAAACAAACCCGGGTCTATTGTTCTTTTGGTCTCTATAAGAGTTCAATGTTCAAAGTTGAGTGTTGATATCCAATGTGAGACCGGTGATGAAAATAAGGTCTCTGTCCCTGAGGTGTGTGTTTGAGTCGACAAGAGCCTACCACACTTGAAGTGGGGAGGTCAAACCATTCTTCCTCGGACAGTTTCAAACTGTTTCTGTTGGGCTGGGCTCGCCATCCATTACTGGAAGTCTCTATATTCTCTGGGATATCACTATCACGGCAGACGTCTTCCTCTGAAGGCTCAGCTCTTCTTTTCACAAGCAGTAAAAAAAAAACCTGACCTATGGATAAGGCCAGATAAAATTACACTCATGCTAATTCATGAACAGGAATGATCATCAACAGGCTATAAATGTAACTAATGTCTATAATTCAAGCTTCTGATTGTACAACATATTATTTTTTCGAACTGTCTAATTTCCAAAATCATCATAGCTTCTCATAACTAGTCAAGTTAATTCAACTAGAGAGCTATATTCACACACACATTAACTACAGTCAAAATGCATAGCAATGAACCATTAATCACAAGAACCATTAAACACAATGAACAGCATAATCCTTGATCAGAGCAAATACAATGAGCAACATACAGCAACAAATAATTCAAAAATGCATGAAAACATAAAGTACTTCCTTACTAATACAATACTATAACTGAAAATGTCCGCTTACAAGCAGTGTCTGTAAATTAAAATTTCAAATTCTTTTTTTTTTTTTAACTCGCTAGCTCAGTTAGCACCGTGGCGCTAGCTAGCCACATGCTAGCGGACTTGAGACGCTAATCTCGCTAATCGCTATTAGCTTACTCACTCACCAGTGCAACGCGGCTACACAGGCTTGATAATGTCCGGTCTGGTCAATGTATCCACCCTCTAAGCAGTGTTTCCAGCCTCAAAATCAACACTTTATTGGGGAAAAAATTAAAATATTCTTGCTCTCCAGCTCGACACGGCTATTGATGGAGTCCGACTCTCTCTCTCTGACCTTCCCAGCGTGTTAGGTCAACTAATCGGAAACAGTTAGAGGGCGGGTTCAAGTCTGTGATTGGTTGAAATAAAGTGGTCCGATATCAGTCCACGTCCAAGTACCAGTGTCAAACTTGTCAATCAAAGCACATTCATACATTTTTACACACACTCATAAAAAAAAAAAAATACCATACTAATCAAGACTATGCTTATTTCAATGAACTATGTATATGAATTGAACTGATTAATATTTATTTATATAAAGTAATCACAAATATGTACTTATTTATCTATTCATTTATTATATTCCATTAACTAATAAACTGTCTGGGTTACACCATCATGAACAAGCACTTGACAGGGACAAGGAAAAATCAAAGGAAAAAATTAAAGACTTTTTATTTTTACCAACTCTCACAGAACTATTCTTAATCACATATACTGTCTTTTTTACAGACACTGCTATTTTCAGCCACTTACATAAAAAAGGAAAGCTATAGTAAGTGTAGCTGTGAGTAGTGATTTACATAGGAGAGTGTGGTGAGGAATACGATGGTATACGACGGGTATTATCAGGATACAGCCATGTGCGTGAGACACCGTGTGATCTCTCATATACTGACACAGACCTGCCTGGCTAGTCCATCATGTTCCTCCATTCAGTGAACAGGATGTGACCTGCCTCGACCATCTCTGTTAGAAATGGACAGTTTGCAACCATTACCTCTTGATTCCTCCATTTTAAGGAAGACTGATCTTCTGATCTCTGATCTTTTGTTATTTTTCTCTCTGTCCATCTCTCTTACACACACTGCTTACATTAAAAAGGTTAATAGTGATGCTCAGAGATACTAAAAGAACCGGTAATGTTATGTTAGCAGGTGATTCTCACATTCATTCACTGTTAACTGCAGCAATGTGGACTGTACAAATTATTGTCATAATTCATGCAAGAAACTCATTTTGCTCATAGGTGGCATTTTCTTTGTTTACTACTTTTTTCTCTAATTTTGTGTTGGTATTTTTTACGTTTCAGTCCTTAAGAGGAAAATCATGACAGCTGCCTCGGGATCTTTACACAGGTGTATGACCAGGATCTGCCGTTGCACCCGTCAGTGCAACATTATACGTCCTGAAAGTCTGTCATTTTCTCATCTAGTAGACCGCCTCTCATGTAAGCCATGGATGGCTTTGCTTTAGCACAATGTTTATTAGCATCCAACTTCATGTCAAATCATTCTCTCTGTTTCTGTCACAGTACTGCTCTGATGATATGTCTTTGGCAGCTTACTAGTATTTTCCTTTTTTTTTTTTTTGAGTCTCCTAATCTGACTATTGAGGCCGCTAAACATGTTTATATTGGTCATGTATGACAACAGGACTTTTGTTTTTGCTCTTGATATTTTTGTGAATAAAAACTTCACAAAATGGATCAGGTCATCTTATGTGGCACATGTGGTCACTTGATTATGCTAATGATCAAATCTAATGAATGCATACTTCCTCATGAACACGGTGGAATTCATCAGGCTGAAACAATCCATTTAAAAAACATCTGTGCAGTTACAATTTTGGTGGATCTGACTAGGAAACAAAAAAAACGTGTAAGCTTTATTCATAATTTTGTATTGTGATTTAGAAAGGTTCTTGATGGAGGCCTGTTAAGTTCAAATATAAATCACTTTCATCCATTGATACTGCAGAGATGTGGACAGTACAAACCCCTCCCCAATCAAATAAATCATCTTTTAAAAGCCAGCTCGGAGAGACGTGTCAGGGTTTGATTTACACCATTTGCTCAAATCAGTATGATATTTCCCTAAAAACATGATAATTAAGTGAGGTGAATATCTAATTTCTCTCATCTTCGAGGTAATGTACGTTTTCTGTGTATTTTCTTGCTGCGAGGGATCAGCTCTGGAATCAAATCAGCTCAGCAGAGCACAGCACAGCTCAGCTTAGTCTGATACTCCAGAATAAATGGTGACCAAACAGTCCAGCTGGATGGGGCCCACCTGGACCAGACCTTAGCCCGGCACCTCCATCCAGCTCCTCGTTGTTGGGTTTTATCCCCATGGAAACCTTCCTGCAGCCAGAGCTGGTGTAAAAGGCTGGTGTTTGTGAGGAAGTTAGGTGCCTGGAGGCTTGTTTTCTGTTGTTGTTTTCTCAAGTCTGCTGGCCTCTGAAAAGGTTTGTTTGTGACTGATTTACATGTCAAGGCCCCTCTCAGACCTGTGTTCCCCACCACCCAGTGGAACAAGCCTCTTAGACAGCTCAATCTAGAGGAGCTCCCCTCTGCCAGGCCTCGCATTTTGGGGAGCATTTCTGTCAGCCTGTCAATCACTTCTTATCGACACACTGCATAGCTGACTATATAGTATGTTTGTGCGTCTCTGCATATATTTTTCTTACAAAGTGCTGTAGGGACTTTCTTCAAAGCAAAAAAAAATTCTCTCTTAGTTGCTGTCTCTTTCTCAGCTTTTCAATCCCTCATTTCTATGTGTGTGTGTGTGTATCTTAATGCTGATGCTGTTTTTCTTGTGGTCTTTATACGAGACATTGAATGCCTCCGTCTGAAAGACAGCCTGATTTAGCAATTTCCCTGTGGGCTCTGATACCTGCTTAAGGAGCTCTCTGAAAAAAACAGGAAGATTATTATGAATAACTCTGCACCTGTTCCATCTGCCACAATCCACTGTTCAGACTCCTATTATATCTTGAAAGCCAAGATTTTCCACATTTCCTGCTGTCTGTTGTCTTCTCTTTCTTTTTAAAACCTCGTAGCTCCTCCAAATGCTCCTCATCTTCTTCAATTTCTTTCCCACTGTGACATTCACTCTCGCTTTTGCCCCTCATGCCTGTACTTGCACTGAGTCCTGGTCCCCCAACAAAACTTGCCCCTCACCGTCTCTTCTTGTTCCCTCTGTGTAGGGCAAGCATTGTGCAGAAGAGGATAATCTATTTCCAGGATGAAGGCTCACTCACCAAGCGAATGTGTGAGAAAGGTAGGCTTCTTTTATTGACATGGAATAAATAATTTACCATGAATTTCTTATCCCTTCAGTCTCCCTGCTGGTACTCTATTTCGCTCCCGACTGATAGTCTCTCTTTTACTCTATTTTCTTTCATTCTTGATTTTGATGCAGGGACTTTCCTCTCTGCTGTTATGCGCTGGCATGTGAATGACTGTAAATGAGTGTAACCCCTGGCTGTGCATGACATTGGATGCCACACTGAGCAACAGATCAAAAGGACCGCACTGCACATCCTCCCCCTTTTCTCATGCACCAACTCTCTTCCTCCCTTCAGCTCCCCACTTTCTTTAACCGCCCATCTCTTGTATGATGGGCACCACTCTCATCTGCTCCTTATACTAATGAGCAATCTCTCTGCCTGTCTCATGTTCTTCTGTATTTCTCTCTCTGGCTCCTTTACTTTTACCCTCCTCTCCCCTCCCCTCGTTCCTGTGCAGAGTCCCTATATGGAGACGGTACAGATAAACCTCTGCTCGACTGCTGTGCCTGCGGAACGGCAAAGTACAGAGTCACCTTCTATGGGAACTGGTCAGAGAAGATTCATCCCAAAGATTATCCACGTAAGCGCAAACTCCTCTTCTCTTTGTCTTGTCGCCTCAGCTCCATCGCACATTTTGAATGAGTCTTGTGATATTCAATGCTGTCAAAAAAAAAAAATCTCATGAAAATATCCAAACCAGCAGAGAATTGATCACATGAATGTTTTAGCCAAAGGCTGTTGTAGTTTTTTTCATAGCCTACCACGCCACAGACATCCATTGTTTTCCAATGAGCCAGACTGTTTTACTGGTTGACATGCCTTTCATTACACATATGCCATCCTGCTGCTATAAATACAAATACAACCCTGTTTACTCCTGCTTGAGTACTACAAAGTACAGCATCCAGTGGTTGTAGGAAGATGTTTCACCTTTTTAATCAGTCAGCTCAGTCACCTTCTTTTTTAAAGGATTTAAGTCTTGATATGACGGACTAACCCATTGCAGCTTTATCCTTTAATCTATTGTAACATGATAGACTGAAAAACTCGAGGATATGTTTCCAACACGTGGGTGGTTTAACCTCGCTACCTGCTTCCCAATAGTGATGTGTGTGATGAGCTACAGTGTGGTTGGGTGCGATGTGTGTATAACCTTGAGCAACACTGTCAGGATGTGAATGGACTTAAGGATTACACTAGCTCTCTTGTCTAAATCAGGCTCCGGCTGGTCAGATCAATACACTGATTAGAGTGGAATAAGATAAACCCTGAGATCGAAAGGAGCCCTAATTTACTGTCTCATACAGGGAGTAGTTGATATGTGACTCACTCTCACACACAGATACGCAAACACACTTCTCGCAGATAAAGTTAAAAGAGGATCAGGCGAGCTGTGTGGTTTGCGTTTCATCCCGGCTCTTAGGAGGCTACAGTTAGATTTCTCCTTGGACAAAGTCATATCCGAGGTAACCAGTCATTGTAACACTGCACAGATTGCACTGGACAATATTATTCATGATTACAGATCAGTCAGCACATAATGATCTGTCCTTGTTCTGATGACTATCTACCTAACAAAAGATTTTGCTATGAGTAAACTTTTTCTGACTTTTTCTTCTTGGTGCAAGTAGTACTCATTTTTTACTACCTAAACTTTGCCACCATGTCACATGTCATCCTACTATTTTTAACGTATGTCCTTCAAGTGCAGGAGCCTTAGACCATTTTGGTGACACACATTCTGGGACCACGAATTCACTGTAAAACAGGTCAACAAAACTTTTTTTTTAAACTGCTGACATGATAACCTTGACAGTTCTATTTTCTTTCTCCCTTTTGTCCCCATTGTAAGTCATGCGGCAAAGCATGGCCATTCAGCCCAAGCGGCAGCAGTGGGCTCCGACACAACGAGTATACCCAGATGGTGCATGGCCTGGTTGTCAACAAGTGTTTTTTAAGGAGAGACAGAGAGTTGAACATTCTTTTATTGACTAAATAAAGAAGTACCCGTCATAGTCAATTTCCACTTGCACAAGCAATATATTGAAGTCCAGATTGAAAACACACACACCAAAACAACAGCTGCCTTCCATCTCCTCTGTACCTCGCCAACACCTTCTTGCTCTTGATGAAATACCGTTTCATATGATTTCATATGAGACTTATGATGCAATCCGGGGACACCAGTGTTGAAGCCAAACGTCTGATGCACCGTTTACCTCTGTCTGCATCAGCTGCACAACAATCTTGATGGCCTTTTCCCAGGTGTATCGCTACTTAATCCCAGGTCTGTTCAATGTCTCTACAAGTTGAGACTACAAGTATAGCGCTGAGGTTCAGTAATGAACCATGCATCAGAGTGTCCTATTAACCTGCAGAGAGAGGTCAAAGGGTCAAGTTGAGGCTCCATATTCTTAACATAGTGCTGTGAAATTGTGGCATGTTCTTAATAGACACTTTGAAGCTGTCAACACATATCACGTCACTGCTCTATTTCCCTCACTGGTATCTTATAAAAACATTTCCACAAACCAGTTACAACAATGACCGAAAGCACTAATCTCAACCAAAACTGCATTAAAAAGGAGGAGCCTGGCCCTAGGCTATAACCACCTCTGAGGTAAACTCACACTGCCTGAAGCTTGGGTGAAAGAACCTGATGATGGATCTAAAATTGCTAACGGGAGACATAATGTTAAAGCTATTTAGTTATTGGCAATGACTCCCCGCCAGCTAATGGCAGACATTTATTAAAGCTTGGGGCACAAATGGCTTTAAAATGTCATAAAGGACCATTAGCAATGATATTAAACAACTAGTATGTTTGAAATAATCTTGACAGACAAGAAAAATGGATTGATGGGGGGAGGTATCCTCTGCTTATGTAATCCTTACTGTTTCCTGAAGTTTCTTTTATATTTGCATAGACTGCAAAGAATTTAAAAAATCAGATGAGGAAAAAAAGAAAAGATTTTTATGCTGGTCCTGTCTGCATCCAAGGCACCAACCATTTCCACTTTTCCAGACCACAAACACCCAAAACATTTCAAACAACCTTCAACTTTTGTAGGCCCTGTCTCCTGTAAAAACAGAGCTTTTGTTACCCCAAACAATCTGTTTTACCATTGGGATTTGGGCTCATCATGAATGGATGAATGGACTAGAAAACTCTGCTGTGATTTTGTGAAGCCTACACAGGCCATAGCTCTTACAGCCTGCTTGTATTATTACCAGGGCAAAAATGAAAAAAAACAGACAGACACCTACTATCAATCACTGTGCTCATGCACTGAGCCTGTCTGAGCAGAAACAACCTCCACCAACCTTCCCTCAGTTGGCCATTCTTTCAGGTTGGAGCTCCCCATCAACTCCAGGACACATAAATGTAATACACTTGGGGCACAAAAGCTTTTAACACACCCATTAACAGCAATAAGAAAAGGGCAACTTTCATTGCTAAAAACACATTCAGATCAAGCCCTAAGAGACGGTATTGACATTACTAGTCCAAGTTCCTTGAGCAGGGCAGTCCGAATCGTGGTCATCATTAGTCTTTAACTGGGACACTGAAAGAGTTAGAAAGCTCTGTGCAGGCTTAACAGACCCAACTGTTGTTCAAAACAGGAAAATAGACTTTACAGAAATCATTACAGACCATTGTCACGGCAAGATACAGTGAATGCATTTAAAATCCTCTGTGTGCCATAGAAATACATTATTAGATTCTTGTTCCTTGAATCAAATTTTGCTTATTGTAAATCAATGCTCATGGCTCAAGGTCCTGAAGAGCGCGTCTTGTGCTGAATTTGCCAAGTAAGGACAAACTGAATATAACTGAATTTGACAAATGCACATTTTATACTTATTAGTTAATAGTGGTTGTGGTTGAGTAGAGTTGAAAGCTGTGTATCCACAAAGCAGTATGGTTAAATTCACATGGTCAATTTCACGTTTGTCAAAAATTGTGGATGGTACCAATAGAACCACTTCAGCCCATCCTGTTTTTGCTATCCTTCTGTTTAGGTAATTAGCACAAATATCTGGTTTAAAAAGGTTGAGGGCTTTCTGCTGTTTGTGACAATAATCACTGATGTGACTGCAAAGCCTCATTTAGCTCTGAGTTCTGAAGAACTTTGAGCAGTGCAATGACAGAGAGGCAAAGTGGACTGGTTGTAGCGGAACAGAGGGACTGAGTGGACCAATTATAGTGGGACGGAGAGGCTGAGTGGACTAGTTATTGTGGGACAGAGAGGCTGTGTGGACTGGTTATAGTAGGACAGAGAGACTGAGTGGACTGGTTAGAGTGAGACAGAGAGACTGAGTGGACCAGTTATAGTGGGATGGAGAGGCTGAATGGACTAGTTATTGTGGGACAGAGAGGCAGTGTGGACTGGTTATAGTAGGACAGAGAGACTGAGTGAGACAGAGAGACTGAGTGGACTGGTTATAGTGAGACAGAGAGACTGAGTGGACTGGTTATAGTGAGACTGAGGCTGAATGGACTGGTTATATGATGCACTGAGAAACATGTTGAACCTGTAGCAGATGTGGAGGACTTTGTGGAGTACATAAAGAGTACAAAGAGTGACCTCCAGACAGGTTTTTGTAACCCTCTCCCTATAGAAGAGAGACAAGAACCACTGTGTTGCCTACCAACGTATTGCTGTGTATGTGTGTGCTGTGTGTAAAAACTGCTTTCTCTCTGTTACTTTAATATCTGTGTCTATTGTTCTATAAGAATGGTCAATCTATATAATTTATAATTATGCTTGTTGCACCCTCCATGACCTCCATAGCTCCATTTAGTATTGTCAGTCATTTTTGTTAATTGTCTTTGTCTGGTTTATTCTAATGAGGTTATACTGAAGGTGGTCGTGTATTTATAACTGACAATCAGTCGTATGTATTGACTACAAAGTACTGTCTATACAGTACTTTCACTTGAGTATACTATTCTACTACCCTTTCCATCCCTGGTTTCAAGCATACTATACTGAAAGAGTTTGGCCGAAACGTGGCTCAGTTTAATTAGCTCACTTGGCTGAATGGTGGCGTGCAATCATTTAAAGAACAGGAGACGATGTCTTTTGTCGTCACATCAAATGAGTTTACACAAGGAAAAATGAATAGAATTGAACCTTGAGACAGTGCAGCTAAGCATTGGCTGAAAGGAGTCAAACCAATTCAAAGACAGTAGAAATTCTATATAAACCATAAAATCAAAAAGGTGAGTCAGTATTTGAGACATCAGAAACTGGACGTATTAAATAACCAGACAGACAGACAGACAGACAGACAGACAGAGTACTTTATTAATCCCTTTGGGAGGTTCCCTCCGGGAAATTGGCACCATTTGAAACATTAAATTTACAGATCATGTTTAAATCAACAGTAAATATTGCAAAGTAAATATTCAGTGCAAGAGTGGGAACTTGTAAATCAAGGTCATGCCAAACTTAGGAAGACAATAGACAAAGTAATATCTCTGCAAAAAACCCTACCAACAGGACGCGAGAACTGCAAAATGTGTTGGTCACTAAAGGGTTACAGATACCTGACTTATGAAACTGCAGCCAGTCTACCACCATCGACACTAGCCCCGTGAACAGCTGATACAATCATCATCCTGGGGATCCAATCATCCTTCTGCCCATGCTCTCAGACATTCATCTAGATCTCAGTAAAATATACATTTACACAATACAAGTGAAAAGTCAGGAAAAATAAACGTCTCTTTCTAAAGTGGTCATACATTAAAAATAGTCACATCTGCATTGTCCCATGAAGAACGGTTAGAGATTTCACAATGTACTATCACAGGAATGCTGCAAACGCAGAGATTAGATTATCAAAGCGATTAATCTTTGCTCAGACTCACACTGGGAACCAGCAGAAGGCAGAAAGGGTGACTTACAGAAGTGCAGCGTAAGGGCTCTATTTAGGGCATCGAGATGAGAGGCAGACCTATGACCTATTTGACTGAACCTCACCTTGACTAAAGAGGTGGTGTAATAGTGTCCAGACATGGTGAAAATGCTCAGATTCTCTAACATGGTACGACGATAATCTTTCAGCTTGAACGAGTCGCTGTCGGGAACAACTGAGGTGTATGTCTTCAAAGGACTCAGAGGACTCGAGCAAACATTTTGTTCTGATTGGGGCTGTGAAATCATCATTGTACTCTCAGGGTGATGTGGCTGGATGTCATTCCAGTCCATCTACACTACATCATACAAAATACTAGGCAGGGGAATAATATTACAGTAGGGGGATAGTAAAGGAATACAAGACAAGTGGTTCAGGGCTGTTGAGGTGTCAGACCACTGAGGGCCCACAGTGAGATTGTCTCTACACCCCGAAATGACCTGTAAACATCAACAGGGAACCCATCAATACCAGATGAAGAGCTGTGCTCCACGCCTTATTATGCCTTAAACCACAGTGGAGGGTTATGGCAGGAGTTTAGCTTCTACCGTCTCCGGGTTAATGGTGTACGACTCAGATTTGCTTTAGCCTGAGCTGTCACCTCTGATAGATCATCACAGATAATACCATTGCTCCGCTCTCTGTATGCTTACAGGCACTGCTACTGAAGGCGTACACACCTGAACAAGAGAATGATGTATAGAAAGTATGATTGAGGATAAAATGAAAGTAATATACTGTAGGTGGTTTGTAGCAACAAGGAATCATTTTTAGAAAGAAAGAAATGACTGTTTGTGGTAACACTTAATTTTCAAGGGTGGGCATAAGACATGACACTGTCATAACCATGAAGTCGTCATTATGAATGTTTATGACTGTTGTTATTGTTGTATATAACACTCAATTACCTGTTGTCAGACTGGCCTCTTTTGGTTTTGGAGCCTATGTTCAGTTGTCTTGCAATACTAAAGTTAATGTCATAAACATTCATTAAGACTCCTTCATGTTCATAACAGGTGTGATGTCATGGTTATGATAGTTACATGTCAGTCTAATGCACAACCCTTCAAGTAAAGTGTTAAGATATTCCTTTATTAGTCCTACAACACTGAAATTTAGTTACCCTGTTTCTCAATAAATATGTTGCATAATCAAGCTACAGACTGCACTGATCATCTGATAGATCACAACAGGCATTTCTGGAGCTGCGCCTCTCCTGCAGAGATAACTTTGGGAAACAAGTTGCGATGTCCAACTGATGAGATGTATCTTTGTGTTACTTCACCAGGCCGTGCCAATCACTGGTCAGCCATCATCGGTGCCTCCCACTCAAAGAACTACGTGCTGTGGGAATATGGTGGCTTTGCCAGCGAAGGAGTTAAACAAGTAGCTGAGCTGGGCTCCCCGGTCAAAATGGAGGAGGAGATCAGACAGAAGGTAAGATTCACCAGCACTAGAAGACGAGTGACATGCTGAACATGTTGAATATAAAGTAGAACGGAAAAGGATCAAAACGTCCAAAGAAAATCATTTTTGGGATTGATAGATTTTTGCAAGATATACTTTCAGGATAGTTAACAAGTGCATGAGTTGATACAAGCTTCAACTGAAATTGGTAAGAGATCAGTTGCATAACACAGCTGGGGCCTCAGATAATGTTCCAGGGTATACACACCTGAGTTCAGGATGGGACGACAGAATTCAGCGTTGCTTTGACATTGCTGTCCAGATTGATTAGTGCTTTCAAGCATCTACGCCTGCCTCTCCATCTCCTGTGTACACCTAACCAATACACAGGATTGGGGGGGGGGGGTACCTCTGTGGGACCTGGTGTGGATGTTAAAAGAAAAGTCTAGAAGGAGATTTCAGCATTAAATGCTTGCATATCAGTTCATCTTTGATTAGACTTTGGGCTTTGACACAACCCTCATATTGCACAGAAGGCGCTTTAGAGCTTGCATCTACACGAGATAGCTGTCATTAATTAGCAAGTTATTCCTCCTAGGTTGAGTTATGTCTCTCCTACTGCTGTTGCCTTGTGGGAAATTGTTTCTTGTTTTACTTTTAAGCTGCCTTTCGTAGCTGTCACCTTAGGTTTACATATATATTAAGTTGTAATTTTTCTTATATTTCTTCTACTCCACTTCTGATCTTCTTTCTCCCTCCTTGGCCTCTCATATCTTTATTTCCACAAATAGCATCCTATATCTTTCTTCTTTCCCTCCTCTCCATGGCTGTCTCTCTCACTCTGAGAATAACCCATGCTGGCAGAGCAGATGGTCCTGCAGAGTGCTTATTGTTGGCTAATATTGAAGACCTGGAGTCACAGCAGATAATGAGAGCATAGTGTGAGCAATGGGGTCTCTGTGTCATTGCCGCCTTCCTACTGCTATTACAGCGCACTCTTTTTTCTGTATTATTCTCATTTCTCTGTCAGGATCATTAGATGAGGTTTTTTTCTGAGCTTAGATGTGAGAGTGAAATGGTATCAGATTGGACTGGCCGGTTCAGTTTGTGTGCTGAAAAACACAAATTTTATTTGTTATGTATGAATTGATGTTATTGTGTTTGTAGTTAAGTTGCAATTATTTCTGGAGCACATGCTATGAAAATGTATTTGCCTATGCAATTATTCATATGCCTAACCAGAAATTAGTTACATAAATCAATGGAGACAACCTTGCTTTCTATGGGAAGGTTGAGAATTACATACAGTTGGATTGTACCATTTATGGCCTGCTTTTTTTTTTATCAGCAGATTCAGTTAAATGATTTAACAGACACAACTGAGGCAATCATATCATCACCAGGTGTGGCATTGCTCAAACTGTGGTTGTGGAGAATAACTGCTCGGTGGTGAAGTGGAGCTGGTCAACACATAAATGCAGGGTGATGATTATGCAGGCGATCAATATAAATCCTGATTAGTGTGATACTAGCAAGCTGCATACTATCATTCATCGCCTGAAAAAAGCCAATGACTAATCAGCCTTTGTCGATACTGTGCACATGACCTAGGTAGAGCCATTTATGCTTGGTTGTTTGCAGCCTATGTGTGTTTGTAAGTGGACATACAGTCTTGTAATTTTGCTTCACATGTTGATGTTCACAGATGCTGTGATACCTAGAAGCAAAAAAGTCTTTAGTTTCCTTAGACAACTACAGCACACATTCATTATATCCCCTTCTATACAACTCAGGCAACATGCAGAGTCTGCCGATGCCCTTGAGGTAAGGAGGCTGGGTGAAGGAGCCGCGCAGCACTCCTTGCTAAACGCTGACACAAACAGAAAGCTGATTCTCTTTTGTGTCAGGTGGGGTGTCGGGGGGAGCAACTAACGATGAATGCAAAATTGATATTCATAGCCAGGCTCCACTCCAGCCAAAGGGTGCACTGATCAGAGTGTTCATACGAAGTTTCATTTGCAGAACCGAGCAGGCATGCAGACCATGCAAACATGTCTGCGTGGTCACACACACACACGCGCACGTACACACACACACACAGCTCTCTTTATTCTGCTCAAGTCAATTCAGAGCTTGATCGCTTTATTTTAGTTTGTCACCCTCTCAGATTGAACAAGGGTGTGCTGTACCATATGTTGTGCAAATACTGCTCATTAGATGTATGTTGGAAAAAATGTTGCATGTGCCTGTCACCCAAGGAATAGGTACACCTTTAGAATCAGAGCTTTATTGAACTACAGAACTATAGACGACAGTCATGTTTTTTTACATTTGAATTCCTTATCTTAGAATTCCCCTTTTAAAAAGTCAGTTGCCATAAATTAAAAGGAAGAGTAAAGATTTCATATGCTCCGTTGACTACATTTCATTTGTCCATTCCATATAAACACGCTGCCCGGCCCGTTCATTTCAGCCCTCACCATGTGACCGGCTGGTAATAAAAATATGATTGTATGTCAGAGCCTCTTCAAACACAGCCTTCACCCACACAGACTCAGCACCTCTGCACCGCCGACAAGAAATCACGACACCGTGCCACTCATCATAGTGAAAGGGCCTGAAATTATAAGTGTGGCCATTACTGCCCTTTTAAGAATTCATATTGAAATTATTGCAATTGCAACACACAGTGGACAAGAAGGTGCTTTGATTTGACTTGTGATCGCTTGTCAACAAAGATGCAGATCACACTATTTGTTTAATTTAGCCCTGTGTGTGATATGTCTTGTAGTGTTGTGCATCGAAATATTCAAGTTTTTTTTTTTTTTTTTACACAAATAGTTTCTCCAGACTGTAAACAGATGTGCAACACTGGTCCATTTGCCAACTACAAATGGTCTTATCAGAAGACTTGGCAGCACAGGGATGCAGCCAGGGTCCGTTGTTGTTGTCCCTCCTTTCATGTCTGAGCTGATTTGTATATGCATTCACTCATTACAGAAGCTCAGTGTGTCACTAATGAGAAGTTTAATGAGACTCTCTCCATGGACCAGCGACCAGGGCCAAGGCCTCAGACGGATTATGAAATCTCCTATTTCCTCTCGCAGCATGGGGTGTTTTTCATTATTGCACAGTATGCTTTCGGAATCCTCTATTATCCTGAGTGCCACAGCTGGGCCGCAGAGCAGAGACAACTCAGGCTGGAGCCAGAAAGAGACATTACAGATTAATGACAGGAAATACAGATCCATGTCACTTGTTACAGCTGCGCTTCTTATTATATTGTCTGGCATCTTTTTAGTTTTACAAGGATTCCTGTGCAGACGATGCTTTCATGGGTCATCTGAATGACTCCAGGGATACCCCCCTGATTCCTGAATATAATAAATGAATACAAGATTTTTCTGAGCAGGATTCATGTAAAAGTTTTTAAAAACCATGACAATAAAACCATGCTTTTTGTATCACAGTCAGTTAGCCAGGTCAATGAAAGCTCTTCTGCAAGGAGCATGAGAGCTGACTGGCACATTGAGTTTGCACGATGAGCAACAAAACAGCAACAGGTATTACAGTATAAAATAGCGTGTTGTTCATCTCTCTGCCTCTGCTCCTCTTTCTGTGCACCTTGCAAGGATTCAAATCATAAATTTGCAGTTCAGTTGTCGTGAGAACAGTAAGGTCTGCCATCTGTAAGTGGGAGGCCTGCAGTCAGGAGCGTGGGTAGGGAATAATAGATATGCAGGTTCCTTTGGGTCCTTGACTCTGACTGAATGAGCAGGTGTTTATGTGTGTTTCTCTTTGTGTACAAAGAACAACTTCACAACCACTTTTCACTGCACAGAAATCTGAGTTCCCCTTGTGTCTTTTGGTACATGTTTAATTACCTCCTGTGGTAGTATTGCCCAGTCATAAATCTTATCACGTTGTTATGCCTGGAGACACGATGTTAGTATATATTACATGAGCTACTGTCTATTGCATTGATCCTTCTAAGATTGAGGTGGTTCATTGGAAAGATTTTATTTTATTTAATCATACCTATCAACTTAATACCTATCAACTGCTCTTCAGTTATTTCTGTCTGAGGAATGCATCCCAGAGTGCTTTCAGACCATTTACCATTGAAGCAATGGCACACTTAAGGCAATATCTCAAAAAGAAGTGGTTATGTTATTGCTCAAAAGTGTGTTGAAGTGGTGCACATGCAAATTTCACCTCAATCAATCCAGTGAGTGCAGAACTCAGTAATAACTACATGAGCACAATTCAAACACAGATTACGAAAGCACACTCTCCCCTAACTGGATAAACAAATAACAGTTGACATTTTGATAATGAGCCATTGTGAGTTTTTTTTCCCTCCGCCCTATAAGACCTGCGTGAGGCTCACAGATTAGACTGAATGACTTAAGTTATTTTCTTGCATCATTAAGTTTTGTAATGCCTCTCTGAGATGCACTCTCTCATCAAACAGTGAGAGATGAAATTCACCTTGATCTCATTCAGACTTGGTCTTTCAACCTCAACATTTGATTAATTCCTTGGTCAACTAATTAGCTTGTGTCTGGGTCCATGCAGCTCACAAACATGTATGATACATCAGTGAGAGTCCCTCCCTTTTTTTCTTTCATCAAAGTGTGTAGTTCAAGATTGTTTGCTCACTTACAAACTCCTGTGACACCTCATGTTTTAATGACAGTTGTATTTGAGATGATTGTGATTGTGGAAATGTGTTTATGAGATTCTCATACTGTTGGCATTGTCCTGTAGGTTGTTCAGATAAGTGGCTTGCTGAAAGGGGTCAAGCTGTGTAGGGGCTAGCGGTTTAAATGCTGTTAGGATTCACAGCGGTTGAGGTTTTTCCTCTCGAGTGCCTCTGAGCTAAATCCTTTCTCAGCCATGTTATAATATAATGAAGCACGGGGAGGGGAAACTGACCCATCAAACACTCTTAAAGGAGGCCATGCTCTGAATCTTTGCAAGAGGATGAATAATTTTTCAATTTTAATGTGGATTAAGTAATTTTGAAATGTGCCGAATCGCAAACACATTTTATCAATAGATACTTCACAACCGGCAAAAATCTTTATTTGTTTTAGTGCCAAACATTCATGATCATATTTGCCTTTAAATATAAGTGTTATTATGCAAAATAGCTGCAATGATCAACTAAAGCATGCATATTTTACAATGATGTCAGTTAGTCATCTCCTTTTCAGGCTTTTCCTTTTGGCCATGAATATGCCAGCAGAACTTCTATTTCGTTTAACTGAAGTGCAAAATGAGACATTTCAGGGGCGTCCACGTCTCTGCTGTCACCGTGCATGGATGAGTATTCTACTAGGTAGCTCTCTCTTTGAAAAGCTTCATCAACCCTCTGGACACAGCCGAGTGGGATGCAGAAGATCCAAACATTATAATTCACACATAGGTTACAGATTCCTTTCTCCATTATTGTCTTCACTCTTTTCTCACTTGTCATGTCTTCGTATAACTCTTATATCTTTCTGCACGAGTGCTGCTGCATGAGGTCGGCTTTACCACAGTGGGATAGCAATTAGCTATAAAGAGGCCTCCCAGAGGGTGAAGTCTTGACCCCAACTCTGTATCCAACCTTGCCAAGCCATGGTGCACCATGCCAAACCCCAGTGGGTGTAAGAGCTTGCACAAATTCTCCAGCTATTCACCACCGACCCCCCCATGGCCACTTCTCCACTCCTACACCACTCTTTTGTTTTGTTTTCTGGATATCTTCGTGGTTCTCAGTTTTTAAAAAAAGAAGAAGCAAACACCCATGTTTAGGAGGGAATTCTTTAATTTCTCTCGACCTGTCAAGTCAGCTTTGTAAGCCCGGCAGAGATATTCCTGTTTGGGAAAACAAAGCACTCAAAAACTTTAATGCCTGCCTTGGTTCCCAGGACTGTTATTATGATTGCTGAAATCGAGTACAGCCAGAGGCTAGCACATTTTGAAATGCAGTGGGGTGGTTGAGTTAGCCAGTATGTGCTCTGTGAGTGTGCACATGCATGTAGTTTGGGCATATGGTCCAGTTGTTTATTTTTCTCATAATGAAGAAGCCAGAGGAACATGTTATTCTGTCATAAAGAGGCACACAGGTCGTAATAGCTTCCCATGCAGGTTTATTTTAATGTAGATGGCAGGTGTTTGTATGATTATAATGATTTTTGGCATATTCATGCATGTCTGTTTACATGGGTCCTCTGTTTGTGTATGCGTGTGTGTAGCCCTTAATGTTGACTTAACCAGTCCTTACTGCAGCTGACTGGTTCAGGACTCAGAGCTACACACACAGTCACAGGGATAAAAGCTGGATTATTCTGGAATCTCAGACATCTTGGCCGGAGGCAGCTTTGATAAAGCCATACCAGTGTCCACAGAAGTGAAAAGAATAAGAGAGTAGTAGCAGGCGAAGGAGAGAAGACCGGACACTGCTCCAGTCCCTCCTGTTTGTGCTTCGTGGTGTTCAAGGATTAGACATTTGTCTGGCTTATCTTATGTGAATATGCCAGAACTTTTCTCTGAATATTTGTCAGTTCCTGTGAGTGTGAGATGATGACACAGTTTGGGGAAATTAAGATTCAAATTTATGCCAAGCATTGCAATGTTTTGAGTTAGTATTGTATCTGCAGTCTCCAGGGGAACTCGTTCTCCTTTTAATGAGTAATTAATAAACGCTATTAATACATCTCTTGTGGTGTTTTGAGTGTTTATCTGTTTATATGACGTTTATATGTGTCACTCTCTGTTTGTGCGTATGTGTTGTTGGTGCTACAGATTGCAAAGGCACACTAAAGCAAATGAATGAGTTGTGGACAAAGGCCGGAAAATTGTGTGAGAGAAAGGTGTCTTAGTGGAGCAGATATGAAAAACCTGGGACGCACACATGGTGCAGACATAGTTAAAGAGACATATGCATGAGACCATATGCCTCTCACATGTTTACTCAACTGTAAATTGGCTTTGTGAGATGAAAGTAAGTATTACTCAGTGCATTTCATTTCCACACCATCTGTTAGGAAGTGCAGCCGCTGTGATTTACCCTACATTAACATTGGTTAACATTTTGTGTGTGCATCCTACATCCCACCCAGTATAGAGCTGATTCTCCTGTATTAGTTTTTTTGGATATGGGAAAGAGACTTCTCTTATTTATTTATTTTTTTAGATCTTCATGAGATCAAGGCCGGCTAAATACAATAAACCCTCATTATAAATCTGTGTGATCTTTTATTCATGAGGTGGCCTCGACAAATCTGTTTTCTGCAATGGCTCTACCTGTTATGTTGTCCCTACGTAAATGAGACCACGGCTCTGAAGCCCCAGATTCACTGCAATCTCCATATCATTTGCTAGGTTGGGGACCTGGACTCTGTTTTTCCCTGCATGGGTCAAGCAGATGAAGGAGACACAATGTGATTGACAGTTGAGGAGTTATTGTAGAGTAGCCAGACATGGTAAACGGGCTGCATTTATACAGCGCTTTTCTCGTCTTGCCGACCACTCAAAGTGCTTTATAACACATGTTAGCATTCACACACACATTCATTCAGAGGCGACCACGCAACGGTACCACCTGCTCATCAGGTGTTGTACACACACTCACACACCGATTGCACAGGTTCGGTATTTTACCCAAGGACACTTTGACGTGTGGATCGATCCACAGAGCTTCTGATTAGTGGACGACCGCTCTGCCTCCTGAGCCACATCCACCCCCAACTGCACACGTATTTCTGACAGACAATTCAAACACAAGTGCAAGTTTCATACCTCATAAGATTTCTCTTGACATTGGAGTCTGATATACGAGTATGCAAGCACAATATAACCAACATTGTAACTGTCTATTATCACGATTATCATCTGTTACTATCACTATTATTAGTCCACAAGAGCTTTTCATAAGAGCCGGGAAGACAGCAGAGATTTATTATCCAGGAGCACTGTTTTTGTACCACCACAGCTTTTGCTAATTCCACATTATTGCTTATTCCATTACTTTTAGTGCTGCATCTTTCATTTCTAATGCTGCATTATTTTGCCTCAAATGCATTAAAAAGCTCATTACTCTCTCTCTCTCTCTCTCTCTCTCTGTATGTGTGAGCACACTGCACACAAACAGCAGTAATAGTTACTCTTTGGATGTGATTCTTCTCTGTCTGTTGAGAATTAATAAACATGACATTTATGTCAGGGCTGACTACAACATCTGTACTGTCTTGATTCATCATTCTTGATACTTGATTCGTCATCTGTTTTGAGACTCTGTACAACAACTTATCAGCATGTGAGGGTTAACGGAAATTGTTGTGGGCCTTTTTGTGTATCTTGCATAACTTTGCTGTGAACGTCACATTCACTTAAGTTGCTAATGAAAACTTTGGATTGTTGAAAACAAGAATCCATCATATTTATTTTAATCCTTGATATTTATTCCAAAGCATATGATAGCGTTCTTAATGTACTTCTGCCTCAACATCCATAAGTTCCTGTATGTATTATCTCTTAGGGCAAATGGGCGCACACATTACATATTCTGCAAGGAGAAATAGCTCCTGACAGTCTCTGTACTCTTGCATATTGTGCATCTATGCAAAGTAATTGCCTTTAGCATGGTTTTGTTTTGTGTTTTGTTTTTTCCCCTTGGAGGTAATGCTGAGTTAATGTCTCTTGTGAGTTTTGGACTGAATTATGTATTCTGGTGCACGGCTGGGTGTGATATCACATCTACTGCATCTTAGATATTCAATGCAGTGTTTCAGTAAAGATGTATAAGACGTCTCTGGGGTTGTTTATATGATAAACACATGGATGGATTATATCCCGCTTTGATGAATTTGAACTTCACGGCTCAGGCTGAGTTGGAAAGAACTGTATTTTCTTGCCAGCAGCGGGCAGTTCGGGATCATCACACACTCTGCAGTGCAGTACATGTAGCCTCAATGGCCACTGACCTCTTTCCAGAGAAAGGATCCTGGAAGTAAATATGAAAGTTAGCAAAACGGAAGCTAAAAGCTTAGAAAGCGACAGACAGCCTGAACTGGGTCATCAAAGGCAGTTACCTCAATTCATCTCTAATAATATCCCCTCGCCCTGGGCTCAGGTCTGCTGGAGTTGCCTGTGTGATGGTCAGGCTGCTTGATGAATGAGCTTGCCAGGCAGCACTACAGGCTCCCAGACTGCACCGCCAGGCTCAGAGGGCTCAGTTCTCCAGAGATGTATTCAGCGCTTACAAACTCATCTGCCTTAAGCATGGACGATTCTCTTGTCGCCATGTTTCCTCCCTGGCCCGCGGGATGTTCCTCCTGTCCTGTTTTGAGCATGATTGGTGTGGCTGAAGTGACTTTACCTATGCAGTATCTGAACTGCAGCTTTTTTTTCTACAGGGCAGGATATGGGGATGTCAGTGGAGATTTAATTAACACCTGAAGGCTGTAAGCCTTTACGCTACGCACTGATAACAGCCAGCATACATCCCATTGGAATTTCGAAGCAATTTTTTATGTCTATTAATAGTTTGGAGTACGTGCTGGGACAGACAGATGAGGGATTCCTGAGCAGAACTTTGATTACAACATCAGAGGAGCTCCTATCTCACTCGGGGAAAAGGCTCCTTTAGACCAAGTGAGGCTTTGGCATGCAGCTCTTAATTTCACTTAATTGTGGTGTGCCAGGGAATAGTTTGAAAGAGAATGAAGTATTCTGCCATCTTTCGTCCAGGCAGAATCCTTTAAAATGCTGACAAAGGTATGCAACAATACAATAAGCAAACGTTTGTTTTGTTCAGCATCTGACACTGAATCTTTCATGTGATGTAACTGAGTGATGAAGCTGAAATTCATGCAGTTGCCATTCTCCTCCATGTGGATGTTTCCATGTCACAATCTATAGTGTCATTTTGCTTTATATTATAGCAGTGACAAAGCATGTGAATGACTTATCTGCATAGTTCTGCACTCAGAGGAAATAAGCTTTCCTGATAATATTAATGAGGTGAAAAAATAACAGAGGTATTTGCATGGTAATTAGCACTAATGATCTTTTTAGCATGATGATTTTACGAGTGCTGCGGCTGATATTCCAAAGGGATCTGCAAGGGCTGAAGCTCCAGCTGTTACTGCTTCACATGGACGTCTTCCTGCTATTGCAGTTAGTAAAGGGGTGTTACCTCCTTCATGTTGTTAGCCATCTTAGCCACCAGGAGCTGGGGGTAGCCATTAGTATCATTATTCTCCAGACACCGTGTGAGTGATGTAGACAATTTCCACAGCAGCCTCCTCTCGGCTTTTGCTTCAGTGTTAGTTTTGTTGGCGTGAAAGATGCTAATACGATTTTATTTGTATTTTGAACGTGGTCATCTGCACAACCTCATCTGTCTTCTAGAGCAAGACTCTGGGAAACATTATCATCACTGTTTAATGAAAAATCAAACCTGAAGAGTCTCAGTTCAAAATCTGAATGCACAATTTCAAACGTGGTTCACCCACTCATACACACACACACACACACACACACACACACACACACACACACACACATACACACACACAAGCCCACGTGTGCTCACAGAGTCCCAGAAAGTATCACAGTCATAGCCTCAGCCCTTTTTTGGTACACAGCCCTCAGCTATGACAGTTATGTAGTCTAATGCAATTTTCTTAAAATCTAAGACAATAGAATAAACCTATCTTTGGTCCTGGGAGCATTGGTCTTGCACACATTTTGGCTTTAAACAGTAAGTAATTAAAATGCAAATGAAAGACATACAGCTTGAAGCAATCAAACCACAAACATGCAATCACACAAAACAAAGAAGTCAGAGCAATCCCTTTCATTTGTTCAGCAGTCCATTCACTATTCTCTGTTTCGCAGGTGGATACTTGTAGGAATAAATGATTTGACAGCTCATTTTGTTTTCAGCAATGAAAGCTGGTGGTGGCTGCCTGAGGCAGGATGGTGTACTCACTGTGGAAGGTTTGAGATGGATCAGTAGTGATTCCTTGCCTACAGATGCATTGTGGTGTTCTGAAAGATGTGTGATGTTGGGAATAAATGTCTGAGTTTTAACTGGTCAAAGATAGTGTTCTTTGAAGTCTGTTCTTTTGTGCAAAGGTCTTAAGCATGTTGTGCATCAGTGTCAGTTTGTTAGTGATCAGGATCCTGTTTTTTGGATCTCATGTCCATGACCAGTTATTTTGTCATATTGGTGTTTGAAATCAGGCAATTACTTTGGTTTGTATCAACTAGTGCTGCATCATCTGCAAATTTGAGGATGTGGCATCTGCTGTTATAATCATTCATGGTATTAATTCAAATGTAACGTACAATCGGCATTCATTCCTGGGTCAAGTGACACTGCGTTAATCACAGGTAGTTATAGGCTCCAGCTCCGTTCGAATGGAAACATGGCACCTCTGTAGACACAATAATACTCCCTTTTCCGGGATGCTGCTATGATGCATGTTTTGTACATTCTGGGCACTGCACAACATGCAGTGGGACATCGTTCATTCGTCATTCGAGTTTGAAAGAAAGACTGAAGTAAAAGATATTAAAAAGTAACACATTCTCTGCTGCTTTCTGCTGTTCCCTGTTTTCCAGTGCGCTCATGACATCAAGCATGACAAGCTGGGAAAAAAAACAGACAATCTTGTTGACTGGCAATGGGAGAGAAGTCAATCTGCTATTTTTAGTGGATTTGCCAGCATAAAAAAATCTGCTTATACGCATGCATTTTGGTATAAGGTATAGGGCAGGGGTCGGCAACCCACGGCTCTGGAGCCGCATGCGCCTCTTTCATCCTTATACTGCGGCTCTGAGTGGCTTGGGAGAATAAATTGCTAAAAAAAAAAAAAAAAAAACTAAGTATTTAATTGAAGTGTATTTTCCCAACACCTACATGAACATGAAGACATATGCCTTTGGAGTCCTGTCGATCTTCGGATCCACATATGTATGTGAGCAGCTATTCTCCACCATGAACTACATTAAAAACAAACAGCACTGTAGCACTTCGTGGATTTCATAAGCAACACACTTTAGTTGTTTATACAAAGTGAAAAGGTAAGAAAAAGCAATATATACAGTGTTATCTTCATTTTAGATAAGATGATAGCCCATCTTCAAAAGGGTAATCAAAGCACTAATAAGTGTACGGCTGGGGTGAACCCCGAAGCATGAAAGTTGTTGTTGTTGTTGTTTTTTTTAATATTTTTTCTTTCTATTTAATAAATGCGTTCATAAATAAATTCATTTTAGATGTCAAAAAGTATTTGCGGCTCCCAGTGTTTTCTTTTCCGTGGAAACCGGATCAAATGGCTCTTTCGGTGTTAAAGGTTGCCGACCCCTGGTATAGGGGAAGAGTAAAATTAAACTCATTGTGGCTCAGTCTAGTAATTGCATTGAAACTGCTGTCTGCTATTTATTTAGCCGTGGTACTCCTCTGTCCTGTCTTTTATTATCCCCTGACTCCACTCTTGCTGATCTTAATGTAAAATAAATGTTACCCTCTCACTGCCAAATCTGTACTAATGACTTTAGTTCCAGTCTTAATCGAGATGTCTGTGTATTTACTCTTATTATTTACATTGTTTGTAATAGTTTTTAGACCAAATTAATATCACTATCATGAGAGAAATTATATATTTCATGCAGAACTAACTTATAATAGAGCAGACTGATCGACTGTAGCAGGTTTTTGATTACTCTCTCCGCCGTGTCAATGCACACAGTCGACTGTATGGCTGCCTTCCTGCCCATATTCATATTAAAGCATTACAATTGTCAGCGGAGCAGGCAGGCAATATTAAACCATATTAACACTGTGACTCTGTTCCTAACCATTTCTTATTTGTGATGATGCCAGTTTAAATGCCGTTTCTTGCCTAACAGGGAATTACAAATGCTAAATCAAGCATTGCAAATGAAGGTTCACTGCGCTTGTCAGGACTAGATGGAAATTATTCATGCAATATGAATCTTTTCCTCCAAGATGAGAGAGTATGTCATCTGCACTGCATGATATGTCTCCTCTAATGGATACAAGCAGTTCTCTGTACTGGAAATGACTCCACTGAGCTTTTACAATATTTTTTATTTATTTATTTATTTTTTGCAAGATAAGCCAGCTTGTTTGAGTGAGCAAATATATTAAAAATAGAAACATATTCAAGGTAGGCTACACAGGAGCTACCTACAAACAAAGTCTTTGCATATATATTGATGCTTAGTAACCTAATAACCTGAGCTTCCGGAACTCACAGATGGGAAAGAAACCAATCCATAGTCTGACTGTCTCCTGCTGGGAGCCTCAAGGCCCCACGTGTTCCTCATCTAATTAGGTTTTTACTTAAGATATAGTTTGAATTTTTTCCTGGGCTTCCTGTGGACTTCCAGCAAACTGGGGGATTGGATATATTTAGCCTTGGTTTGTGGGCTAAAAGTAAGCAGTGAGTTGCCTTCGTATTCTATTAGACTTTGATTTGTGCCCTGTGTCTACATTTACATATAATCTAATCATATTCATAACATAGAAAGCACAGTATCAGAAAAAGCAGAGCAGTATATTTGGTAAAATGTGCTCCTCAAACTGCTGTTTATCATTTATGTTCGGTTACAGCTGAAACTTTCCCTAAAACTAAAGTGATGTTTTATATTTTTCAATCTGAATAGATAACGACTGGCAAATGGTTTACAAGCTGAATAAAAATCTTATTTTTTCATAACCCTGAAATCATGACAGGCAATTCACAAATGACAGCTTTGTTAATGCGTAGCTGTTGGCAGAAGTGACGCATGCATCAATTATGCATTCGATGAGGGTTTATGAAGTGATCTATCAGTAGAGAATTATTTAGTCCTGACACACAGAGTCAGTCACACTTTCACTTTATGCTGGTATTAGTCAGAAATTGTATTTCCCTTCTCCGGCACGTCTGCAATGCAGCAGTCAGTTAAACTCTCATCATGAAGTCTTAATTCTTACAGACGATGTGTCGCCAGGTGCTCAAATCCCAATCCCTGTGTACATAAAGGTCCTTCAGGAATTGTAATCAGGGGTTTTTATTATCAAAAGTCCCAGGTGAAGACTGATGTATGACTTAGCTTTTTCTGTGGATGCAGCCTCAAAACCTTCTTATGTGTGATGTTCATTGTGTGTGAAATCTTTTATGAACTGTTCCTCTTATGTTAATTGCTCTTTTGTTGGCCTTGCACCTTTATTTTGGCTTTAATGTCCATGCTGACGTTTCTTTGATATAATAATTTTTTGCCTTATTAAAGAGAATTTATACGTTAGTCTGCACACCAGAGCGTTTTTGTACAACTTTGTTATAATCCCTAATGTGTCTATCTCAATGTCTGCAATGCATACGACGAGGGCTTACATTTAATTTGAGGCCTGTCCTCTTCAGAATTCTTAGGAAGAACATCTTTAATGCATGCATGTAGGTGACTGCATTACTGAATGTATGCTCAATCTTTAATGCCTGCTCCTCCTCTCATATCCAATTGATTTCTGCCTAGAGGCTTTCGGCTGGATCAGTCTCTCTGCAGGCTCATGTTGTCTCTCACCAGTAGTTACAAGGGGCAAATAAAACTTACTGTCTTTACCTTTACCTACCAGGGAGGTTTGCTCTACAATCATCTTACCCATTCTCTGAAATAAAATGCATTTATATAGGAATATAAATATGGGGCTTAATACTGTAACTCAGAACGACTCTCTAGCTGTTTTTTCCAGGGGAAAACTGCCTTCAGTTTTTTCAGTGATCATCCTACACTTGTGATACTAATGACTCTGGAAGAAGACAAAACCATGAAATCAAACATCTTTCGCTGCCTAAGGCGCTCGTTTCTTTAACAGTCCGCTCTTTTTCCTGCGTCTGTCTTTGCTGTTTTATCTATTTGTCCCTCACTGTCACAGTCTCTGACCGTCTCTGTGATTGTCAACTGAAGGATCAGGAGAATCACATGTTTAAAATTGTGGTTTTCTTCTGGTCTGTTGTTATAGAAAAATAAATAAATAAGTAAATAAATAAATAAAATATAGTTTTTTTGGATGCTATCACTTGAAGAGTAGCAAAGGAAAAAAAAAATCAAACCATGTGTTGGGGGTGTAGGTTTATCCGTCATACGTAATTGCCAACCTATCTATCTATCTTTCAGAAAACGTTTGGGCAGGTGTCCATGTATCAATAAATATGAGATCTAAATTTGAGATATGTTATGGGAATTGCAAGCTTGCAGAAGTAAATCCTCCAAAATCCTTGAATTCTACAGTGCACATCACAAATTATTGATTTCTCACACATCTTCTTGTTATAGCTTTTTACACACACGTCAAGAAGTTAGAAATGTCAAGATGTGCATATATACAAGTCATCATGTCAATGTATTCAGTGGAAGGTGTGTGGGAGCGTAGCTGTCCTGTCTGTCTCCCTAATTGGGGTAAATATGAAACCAGCAGAAGACTAAAATTTACCAGTATAGTAAAAAGAAATAAGCAGTCCCACTTCTTTTGATGACATCTTTCGTCCTCCCTGGACCAAGATGATACAAAATGCAATGAAACACAAAACTGTGACATGTCACCCCATAGAGAGGCATCTCCACAGAGAGAGAATTACCCTTCTTCTAACACTTAAGTAGCTATGATATGATGGCAGCGTGTACTCCTTTTTTCTTAGAATCACATACTGTATTCACAAAAGGAGCTTTCTGGTACAGTCAGTGCTGATTTTGGGATAGATCTGCTGAAGCAGTTCTGGTGTTTGTAGTTCTGCTCAGTGGCAAGAAAAATCAAACCAAAAGCCGTTTACTACAGGAAAATGGTATCTCTAAGAATTAGTTCAATCAACATCTCTGATACAGCTAAATCTGAACTTTATGAGCTGTTGATTATGAGCTGAGATAGTATTGATAGCATGGCTATTACATTGGATTAGATTAGGTAAACAGACTTCTACAATCATAATGTAAAATGTGTTTCTTGTTCATATTGTGACAGGTTGGAGGTTAGATCATCCAACAACTGCAGCTATTATCCATACTTTGTGTGATCCTGTGCTTAAATTTTACAAACACGAAAACAAAAGCTTTAACATAAACCACTAAAATGATTATAAACCAATAAATGATCACACTGTGCCAAAGATTTCAGTAAAGATTGCAGAGGCTAATACAAACCGTGCTTATTGAATCACCTTGAAAATATGGATGAGATGATCCCATTCAGTTGACAGCAGCTGTCAGCCTCCTGTGATCCACTGCAATAACACACACGCACACAGTGCTTTGTGCTGGTCACACAAACACACGTGTGCAAACATTGACATTCACAGATTTTCTGAATCGCTTACAGTGTATGACCAGGTCGGTGTGTGAAAGCCAATTAATGCATGAGCAGGCACGTAATTACACCACCTTGTCAATAATAGGCTCAGGTGCAGCACAGATCATCATGCACACACACACACACACACACACACACACACACACACACACACACACACACACTAATAACATGTATGGAAATGCACACACACATTCAAACCAACAAGAAAACATTCTTCACTATGCAGCCTTTTTTCTCCAGCACCTGCGCCAGAGACATCACAACACGTGTATCAGTGCTTCCTCACAGGTTTAGTTTATTTTTGGTGGTCTAGACTCTGAAATCTACCACCTGAGGGCCGACTGCCAAACAGCATTGCATTCATAAGCAATCACAGTAATTTGCCCTATAATATTGGAGCTTTGGGAAGATATTTCAAGTACTTCACACTTAGATGTCATGTTTTAAAAGGTCTGCATGACATTAAAGATTAAGGTACAAAAAAAATATTTTTGGGTTGGTCATTAACATAAATTAAATATACTGCATAGGAAAACAATATGTTTATCACAGATTGGGCAAACAGACTCAATATGTGATGGAGAACTTACTTTGAGTTTAATAATTAACATCTCAACAAGACCAGTTACTCATAAGTAAATTAAGCCAGAGGAAGTCAGTCATAGCCTATCCACACCTATTTTGAGCCTTTGATATAAGTTTCTTATTATGTCCTAGTTATGTGATTATATTGCTTTGATGTGTGGTTATGGTCATATAGTGACAGGGCTGTTAGGCCTCTGATAATGGGCTCACTTCCAGCACATAGTGTCACTCTTTAGCAGGTAAAAATGAAATCAGCGTCCTTGTTCTCTGCATACTTTAGAGCTATTTCTTGATTTCATCAGTCTTGAAAATTCAATCAGAAGCAAAAGCATCCACTAACAACAAAGTAAGAGGCGAAACAACCTGAACGTGAGATGAAAGTAAAAATTCCTTGAGAGGCAACATAGGGAATTGTAACTCAAAATACTATCAATATCTTGGGGCCCAATATCAATAATCAATACTATACCTACGCGTAGCCTACTCCACACCATTCTCCACCTACAGTACATTAAAACTCTTGTTTGCACAGCCTTTACACATTTGTCAGAGAGTTCCAACAATTCTGCGCCTGAATTTGTAATCATGTTAACACCCCGCCCAGTTTACTGTACTCATCTCTCCCTCTCTCCTCGAGTCATTGTCTAGTCAAGCCAGATTGTTGAGGCAGCAGTGGAGGAGAGCGACAGGGAGGAACAAGAGGCTGTCGACTACTTGAGCACGGATATTGACTACTTCACAGCCACCTCCGATCACCAGAGAGTCAGTGAAGAGCGAGTGGGTTCGCTGGTCCATGGCACTTACTGCTTCAGCTTCAAATTAGTTTAGGTAAATATTACAGTTTAAGGGGACCACCAGGATGGATGGCGTACAGGTGGGTGGTATTTGCCAGTGACTCAACAGGGATGAACAATTAAAATGTGTTTATTACCGAAAGACAACAGATTCTCCTCCTTTCCCCGATAATATTATTCATGGTCCAGATTAAAGGAGGGAATTATCGTTTTTGTTAATCAAACCTACAATAAAGAGATCCTCTGAAGTACAGATGTTAGAAGCATTTTCAGCATCTGTAAAAGTGTAAATATCAATTCTAAACTGTGCACACATTAACAAGGTTTTATAAGGTGAATCATAAACTTAGAACAAGTGCTTAGAAAAACTGAAGACATGTGATAAGGAGACGGAAATTATGTTGCTTATCTACACTCATCAGCAATATTAAAGAATTAACTAGGTAATTATTCATAGTGGCATAGTTCTTGGTTACGTGATGTGAAGTTTGGGTGATCAATTATTAAATCGAACAGTCTTTAAATTCGCTAGCACACAACACCCAGATCATGAGGAAAAAAAAAAACACCTATAAGGTTTGAATTACTAGCCTGACGTTGATAAATGTGCCTTTGCTTCGTTGGGCTATAGTGAGATAATTGACTTGGAGCAGATGTTGTGTTATTGTATAGACTATTTTAATAAGTCCCACTTTGTAGTGTGATGCGAGCCACAGTGATTGTCCAGCTGGGCAGATGGGTCTGGCGGCTGTGGTCTGACAGAGATTAATGACAATGGGATTGAGATGTCCGACAAGATGCATAGATATAGTTTGATTGATTACAAAAGTAGATTTACATTCCTTTTGGATATGTTTCTAGAAATTATTCTCATTGAAATGACAAAAGGTTATAAATTGTTTGTTTTAGCCACTCTTTAAACTCAAAATCTGTGAAAATGTGGTGCAAATGTTTACTCAGCGTAAAAGACAAAGCGAGAGCGAGAGAGAGATCAAAAATGCATCAGTCTTCATTGATTCAGTCAACTTTGTGGTCAAAGCACCACATTTCCTTAACGCATCTATTCAAGATTGAAAAAAAAAAAAAATCAGCATTATTTTTTGACTGACAGGTTTTGAAGAAGCTTAATGGGACTCAGAGTCAGAGTAAACAACAATAACTGCTGAATAATCCAATTAAAAACAATGAAATTGGAACCGCGACATCAGAGGAGGGTCAAGAGTACATGTACTCCGTTACATGTACTTAAGTAACTTTTTGGAGCAGATAAAGTGAACAGTACTTTTGGAGCAGCTTTAATTAAGTATACGTTTAGCTCCTTGAGAAAAATCATTACTTTTACTCAATTACGTTTGGGCTGTGGTGCTCAGTGCTAGAGATAGATAGATAGATAGATAGATAGATAGATAGATAGAGTCTTTTTTAATTTCTTAATTTTCTCACTATTCCAGTCATTTTTTAGTAAATACTTACTACTAAAGTAAAGTAAGTAAAGTAATACTTTAGTACTCTAACTCAGGCAGTTACTTTGATTTTACTTCTACATGAGTACTCGTTTTTGCACAGTAACAATACTTTTGCTTGAGTGCATTTTTGGCTCCTCTGCCCGCCCCTGCTTGAAATGAGAAAGCAGGGAGAAACAATACGTGGGTTTATTAGTAACTAATGGCTTGCTGTGTTAAAGCGTATAAATTGAAACACTTCTTGAGCCCATTCTAATGAGTTCATGAGGGGTTGTTTCATAGCTGCCATCCTACAGGATGCAACAGAATTGTAGATTTGCTTTTGCAATATTAACAGTGTTAAATTCATGGAAGGGAATGACAGACTCTCCAAAAGCTCACTGCTGTACATGTTGGGTAGGAGAAGCAAGTTATGCTGCTAATAGGATCCAGTTTTGGATGTCCCTGTCATTAGTGGAAATGCAGTTTGGGCAGCAGAAGGTCTACATACACGTGATCTTTGAAATTCAATCCCTCTCTGTCTGACACACGAGGGACAGCAAAGAGTGGATTTAGAAATCAGTGGGAAGACTTTAATTAGTGTAAGTTGTACAATTAACAGCTGACCAGTAATCAGAAAAGTATGTTGGGTCTAATTTGTAAAAAAAAAAAAAAAAAAGAAAAAGAAAGAAAGAAGAAAAAAAGAAAAAAAAGAAAATAAGTCAATAAAAACAAAAATACAGTCTTTAAGAAAACAACAAAATGGAAAACACACTTATCAAAAGAATCTGGCAAAACTGGAATCAAGTTTAGCTGAAAATGGAATGAATGTTTGTCATTCTAGAGTTTGTCTCTTTAAAAAGCAGCCAGCAAAGTTCTCCTGTCTTAAGCTCTTTCTGTCAGTAAATTCAGTCAACATAAGTTGACATTTTAGTCTGGCATACTAATGGTTTAACTGAATGAACGAATGCATGTGGAGTTATACTTGTTAATTGAGAAATGCTTTTAGAGTCTTGGGATTCTGTGCTAAGGTAATGATCTGTTACACATTTTGTCATTAAGCCAATAAATCTCTGTGCTACCAGTCATTAAACCTAACAGCAGAGTTCTGTGAAGCAGTAAAAATGAGTTTATTTATGGCAGCATACTTTAATATTTGTCTCTAAAAGCAATGGATTACTGCTGCTTTTTCTCTCTTGAGTCCAAAAGAGGAGAAGTTTACAGCTGCATAAATGAATGATAAACAGCAAATGTTAGTATTGTGCTTTTGAAATTTGCAACATTTAATTCTACTGTTTCTCAGAAAGATACAGATTCAAACCTTTATGCAAGTCAAATTGCAAAGCCAATTCTAGCAATGGCTTGTGCAGAAATTACCATAGTCATGAGTGCGAAACATTCTTAGGACTTATCAGAAAAGAGTCTTTTCATACCTGTTTTGTTTGGACCATGCATATTTTTCTTTTATTTTAATGTAAAATGCGCAACTTAGATGATTTCTAATATTTCAAATGCATTTTGAAGAATTACATGACTCTTAATAGCAGTTCCTGAGGCAGTTTCACGACTAAAAAAACAAGGTTTGTTAAAAGCTATTTCAATCAATTTTATTCTTAATTGAAGACTATCATACTTTTAAAATGGAGGAAATAACACTTTAAACATCAAAGCTGTTTTCTACAAAAACAATGCCAAGAAGGATGGCGGGATGTCTGATGATTTGTGTTGCATAGAGAGCAAATTCATATCAGTGTCAAAAGCAGTGCATTGGGGTGTGAGGGGCCCTGGCTTGGTAGATTGATATTCAAGCTCAAGTTTGCAAGCTGTGCTTTTGGTGATGAAGGAGGCTATTTGCTCGTGTAATGATCTTGATTTGTATGACTTTTTTAGTGATTAAGATGAAAACGCTTAGCTCAAGCAGCGTAGGTGCAAAAAAAGTAGAAGTAAACTAGAAATGCAAATTGCACTTGAAACACAAACTTTGTGAACGTGAACCCAGTGTATCAGAGGTTATCTGTTTTTATAGCCATGCAACTGCATAGCATGTAACGTAACTGCTAAGTAAGCAGGTCAGCACATTTTAGCATTAAATACATTTTTGATGTTACAAATTCATCTTCACCACCGACTGCAAATTCTAATGAAATAAAAAATTAATAGTACTGTACCGAGGGGCAGATGAGCCTCTGGCTATGGCCCAGCTTGTGGATAGCGTACTGACAAGTCTGCAAATTAATTATAAAACTTATCCATTCCATCAAAATGTCCAGGGAGTTACTAAGTGATGGGTTTCTGGTAATTAGCAAGTAATGATGGGAAATATTGTACCACATCCTCAATATTGATCCTACAGAGACTTTCTACATTAGATTCAAGACTGAAGACTCAATTATGGCTGAAAGGAAAGAGGGCCAATGGTGAGATTGTGCTCTATACCCTGTTTTACACACATGTTGGGAAACATTTGACTCAGTGGTTTGATGTTTGAAAATTAAAATTATGAAACAGTGTAAATGAGATTATCAATCTGTTGATATAATTATCTCATGAACGTCTATGAAGTAACAAAGGGAGCCTCGCAGTAGCATATTCTTCTTCTTCTTCTTCTTCTTATTATTATTATTATTATCATCATTTGCATCAATTCTTAGATTAATGTCAGTATCACTTTAAACATAGAGCAGCATAGAAAAGGTTCAGCTCAACTGCAGATAACAAGCTGGTCAATTTGCTTGCTTGCATTTTCTTTGGGATAATTTGCTGGTTTCCTCGTCCATGGAGACTCTTGTGCTCAGGGTCTGAGCTGTCAGTCCTGGTAAACAGAGCTCAGACGCTGGAGGTGAGTGGTCCATGGGTGACAGCAGAAGGGGAGATGCTTTATTGCCTGGTGTCAAAAGTCGAGAGACCATTTTTGTTGGCTGGATTTTGGTTGGTGCTGGAGTGCAAATGTTTGCAGAGGTTTAATATTCAATAAGTCTGCTCCTCATTCTGAGGTTTACTCCCACACACAGTTAATATTATTGCTGTTACATCAGCTACATATTACATCTGCAATCATCAATGAAATGCAAATGTAGTATGTTTGAAGTGTGAAAGATCTCACGGTTAACGCATTTGACAAGTGATTAGAGGCTGACAGATGTAGGTAATGAGCATGAAACATGATGCCCTACTAAAAAAAGTTGGTGTTATTCAGGAAAATATGCTACAACTTCATTTCAGAGGCAAATTACATCACCAAGATTTCCCAGTGATGTTAAAATTTTACTTTAACACATGTTGCTGACAAGCTTTTGGGCTACATTTTCGTGGTAGTTTCATGACCAGAGGCACACAGTGTGCCTGCTGATAGCTTACAAAGCTGGAATCAATTACATTCAATCACATGAGCTCCTCTGATCCCTGTTAAAAGCGATGCCGTAACGAGCATGAATACAGACTGTCCTCTCCTGAGAAGAAACAAATATTCCTATCAGTTTCACCTCTTGGTGGAGAAACACATTTTTCTCTCACCTTTTCTCTCCTCCAAAGCAGAATCATACTAAATTTTAGGAGGATAAGCTGATTCAAAAAGCCCATATGGTCATTTAGAGGCAGTTATTTTGGGACCTTCAAGGGCAAAATAGAGAGAGATAAAGGGAAAGAGAACTGTTGTGTTGTTTGTGGGGTTGCAGATGTAGAACATGAAATGTGTCCTTTTCAGCAATTATGAGGCGCATCTTGACAGTTCAATTTGTTCTGCAAATGGTTGCCAAAAGCCTAAATTGTGGCCGATGGTCGTTTTTTGGCTTGCTCACTAGTGATCCTTGCCGCTTGTGAGATATGTGTTCCTCTAAAGGTCTCACAGCAATATTCGCTCGCTCTATTCCTCATCAGACTCGTATTTCTAAACTCCTTTCTTTTCACCTTCACCCGGAGGAAATTGGATGTGAAAAAAACTTTGTTTCCAGATTACATTTAAGAGACAGATGATCTGTTAAAAACAAAATAAGCCAGCCTTTTCTCTCTCTCTACATTCACCTGCAGTAGCTTGAGAAGCAACATTACTGTCACAGTCCTTAGAATATAAACTACACTTAAATGATCAACATGTCCTTGTGCAGAAGAGGAAACCAAACATTTTTCACCATTTAAATTCACCTGAGGACCTGAAGCAAAAGTAGCACCTTGACTTATTTTTTTCTTCCCATTTTCGCACTTGTCAACTGCTTTTCATCATGAGTTTGCGAGTGTCTCCCCAACTATGATTTAATACTGACTGAAATGTTTACTGGAAAGTGTGAAGCATCCCAAAGAATGCAATACTGTGTCAGATTGTGGAAAGTACAAAAAGCATGAGTATATAATATCTGAATCCTTAACACAAGCACAGCCCATCAGTAACATCCTTGAATCTAAAATAGGATTAGTCTGTTGTGCTGTGCGTCACATTTAGTGCAATGGCATTCAGTAATACAAAGCAAGAAAATATACCAACACACCTTTTGTTTGTAAAGTAGTAATTTGAATGAAAAGTGATTCATTTTCGTCTGTTTGTCATTGTCTGAAGAAAACCTTTGTGACATGTCTCTGGTAGCTTCTCTTTGACTGGAAGGACATAATGTTCATGTTCATGTTCATGTTAAGTTTATCTTGTATTTAATTGGGTTTCATGATATTGCACTCCTTCACATGTATCTTATTTTTACGTCATGGTGAACTGCTGTCCACTGGCATGAGAATAAGCCCATTTAGTATTTAACTTCCAGATCTGTATTTAGATTTAGTTTGATTCAAATTACTTGACTATAGTTTGAATTAAACATGGAACATCAAGCACAACGGTAACATGTTTCTTACTTTCTTCCCTTTTCTATTACTCAACTAGTGTGACACCAAAATGCATGTATGTGTTATTCTGTGCAGCTGACAGGGAGGTTCATGAGTGGCAACGGAGACAGAGACATTAAAGTTCTTAGGACCATCAGTATCAATCAAAATAGAAAGCACTTCATTTGGTTTAAGATTTAATAATTGGAGGTAAAACATTTGTCTTCTTTTCCAAGCAGGTGTCCTGAAGCATTTCACGTTGTGCATGGAAAAGGAAATGAAACTTGTGGCCGATTAGTCGTTTTTTCTTAAAGCTGGAGAGTGTTCAAATCTGTGCATTCGCTTCTGACAAATTACCAGAGAAAAAGTCCAGCAGTGTGACATTAGCATTTCATAAACTCTATGTTGCATATATTAATTCATGAAATTCTTTTTTATTGTTTTTAAGATAGGCAAACAAATTGTTGTGTGCCCATGGGAATTCTTTGTAAAAATGCTTCTTGCAGATTGAACATTACACGCAGGAATGCCAACATCACTTCAGAGCATCCATTTGATGCAAAGTCAATATTCATCCTTCTATCCAAGGCCTCTGTATCAGTACCTAGAAAGACTTGAATCCAGGAAGAATTTGTACTATTTTTCTCTTATATCCATTGCAATCTAGACATTTTTCTCACATTTATGTATGTATTTTGCTGGTCTTCTTTCACCTTCTGTTGAGAACATAATTTCTCTTTAACTTTCTGGGCTGTGTTTTAACTCATTTTTCCTCTCAAATGTAAATTAATCTTTGTTCTGTAGCTGCATTTTCTTCACTGTTTTTCTTATCTATTGGAAGTTGCCTTTTTAGCTCTTTTGACCACACATACTATCTTTATCCACCGACCATAATGAATTTTTAGATTACAGCGTGGAAATGGAAAAGTCTCCCATTGATCCTTTTTAATCCTTCACCTGCGAACCGTGATTGTTCAAGAGTGAAGTGGCAATAATTTCAGGGGACTGAAATTGAGTTTTTGTCTGTCTTTGTTCTGCAGGGTGACGACGTCCTGACGGTCATCAAAATGAAAGCACAGTGGCCGGCCTGGCAGCCACTTAATGTGTAAGTAATGTATCCTGATTATCATAACACTCAACACACATCTGCTGCTGACTGTGCTGCTGGTTTCCCAAGTTTTATCACAAATCTTCTACATTATTTTTCACAATTATAAAAAGCTTCAACACACCCAGTGGTTTTGAGTAATTTGACTGAAGTATAAAGTCAACTTGTGGAGACTTAAAACTTGCTGGAGATCTGTCAAAGGTCTCCCTCTTTTCTCATTAATCTTATTGATCATATGAGTCTTCTGTATATGAATATACTGTCCATGATATTCAACTCCATAGAGACCTGATCACCAAACATCAGGTGCTGAAAACAAAAACAATCCTATCATACAGTTTTAGGAAAAAAGTCCAAAAATAAAGAAAACCAACTCTTTTACAATCAAATCTTCATTGTCTTCGACAAAATTTGTACATCACTAGCAAACATAATTGCATCAAAATTATATAACGAGCTCAGCTTTTGATGATTTGTAAAACAGTGTCATGGAAAATTACATTTCTCTATTCTTTAGTAATTTGAAATAAAAAGAAAAATGGATTACGTTTAATATTAGGACATGCACATCAGAACTAGTGGGGTATTTAACTTAAAAGACTTGCTCTGATTTTTGTTGTTCTGTCACAAGCTTTATGGAACACTAGCATCACTTACATTTCTGACTTAATGCATACTGTAGAAACAGGGTTGCCTTTACCAAGTTATGTGTTGGAAAAGGCGTTGTTAAAATGTTGATTGACAGCAGACCTGTAATAGGTGGAGTCTGGGATTATAGCAGCCCCTCTTTATTTTATTTTATTTATTTAACCTTTATTTAACCAGGTTAGTCCCATTGAGATCCAAGATCTCTTTTACAAGGGATACCTGGCCAAGATGGCAGGAGCAAACTTTAAAAGAAATACAAACACAGATAAAAATAAACAAAAAGACAATATAAAATATCAATTAAAACATTCACACACAGCTGATCTGGACAGAGTTGATCTCACAACAGACTTGAAGTTATTCAAAGGAATAAGGTCCTTGTTTTTTAAGTCCTTTTGAAGTGAGTTCCATGTAGGCGGTGCCAAGACACTGAAAGCAGTCTTTCCAGTATCAGTCCTTGTTCGAGGAACAACACACTGTAGTGTGTCACCTGAGCACTGACTCTTTTTCAATTTTAAAAAGCAGGACAGATAAGGTGGCAACTGGCCCAATATTGCTTTGTAAATAAAAACATAAAAATGAGAGAGTCTACAAGCCTGAAGGCCAAGCCATTTCACTTTAGAATACAACAAACAGTGGTGAGTTAGGGGCCGACAGTTTGTTATAAAGCGCAAAGACGCATGATATGCACTGTCCAACATCTTAAGAGACTGCACAGGTGCATTCATATACAACACATCTTCATAGTCAATCACAGGCATGAAAGTAGATTCCACCAACCTCTTTTTAACATTAAAAGAAAAACAAGATTTATTCCGATAGTACAATTCTAATAAAACTCTCAACTTTTTAATTATATGTTGAATGTGTAGTTCAAAAGACAACTTTGTGTCAATGATAAAACCCAAATACTTAAAACTTGATACCAATTCAATTTTCTGGCCAGACTTGGTGCAGATTGAGTGAGACAAACTCATTTTCTCTTTCAATAAGGAGAAAAACATCAGCTTGGTTTTGTCAGCATTCAGAATCAGCCTTAAACAGCATAACTGATCCTGCACTTGATCAAAAGCAGACTGAAGGTTCTCAAAGGCTTTAGCAACAGTGAAAGCTGAACAGTAGATCACTGTATCATCAGCATAAAAGTGAAATTTAGCATTTGGAATATTTTGGCCAATACAATTTATGTATAAAGTAAAAAGCAAAGGCCCAAGTATAGACCCTTGAGGGACTCCATTGTGGGTCTGCAGAACCTCAGAAGAAGAATCCTCTAATTGAACACATTGGGTTCTATTTGACAGGTACTCTTTAAACCATCCAACTGCCTGTTTTGAGAAGCCACATGCTAAAAGTCTTTGAACTAAAACAACATGGTCAACAGTGTCAAATGCTTTTGACAAATCAATAAAAAGAGCGGCAGTACATTTTTTGGCATCAAGAGCTTCTGGTATATCATTTTAAACCTTCATAGTAGCTGTAGTAGTGCTATGCTTCTTTCGGAATCCTCACTGAAAGCCTGACAAAACTGAGGTAGAAGCAAGATAGTTTCACTTGATCATTTACCAGGGTTTCAAGAATTTTTGCCACCACAGAAATTTTTGAAATAGGCCTGTAATTATTTAAATTGCTTGTGTCTCCACCTTTTAGAAGAGGCAGCACAATTGCAGACTTCCAATCCCTGGGAATTGTGCTTGTTTCCAATGTAAGGTTAAAAATATAAGTCAGAGGCTGGGCAATAAATTCAGAAGCAAGTTTTAAAAAGCGAGGCTCAAGCTTATCAGGGCCCGCCGGTTTCCAAGATTTGAGTTGTTTCAATGCTCTCTTTACTTCAATAACAGTAAATGCTCGAAAGTTAAATGCCTCCATTTTGTTTTCTTCAAGAATTAATGATTGCCTTGGAAGGTTATCTGATTCTGAACCAGAATCAATGAAGTGCTTATTGAAATGATTAAGCATTTCAATTTTATTGGTTATCTTTTTTCCACCAATTACAATGTTTGATGGCAAACAGAGAGAAGTGCCAGAGTTGTTTAGTGACTTAATAGCCTCCAAAAATTTTTGGGATTTGCCAAACTTGTTGTTATACTATTAAGATAAAAGTCAGATTTTACCTTGCGAAGCAGCAATGCAAATCTGTTTCTCAGTTGCCTGAAAAGAAGCCAGTCACATTCCCTTCCAGTTTTTCAGGCTTTAGCCCACACTACATTGCGTTCATGGAGTAGCTCTGATAGTTCATTTGAGAACCAAGGATTGTCCTGTCCCTTAATTCTGAATTTTCTAAGTGGGGCATTTTTGTTTATAATACTGGTAAAACTCTCCAAAAAGAAGTTCCAAGCTAACTCCACATCATCAAACAAGGCAAGTCTATCCCAGTTAAAGCAATATAATTCATGGAAAAAAGCCTGTTCAGAAAAAGGTTTCAGATCGCGCTTCACAACAAAGCGAGGCATGCTTTTGGGAATTTTTGTATCCCTTACGACTCCAATCACACTATGATCACTCATGTCATTGCAGAAAACACTAGCAGAAATGTATTTATTTGGCACATTTGTTAAAGCCAAATCAAGTAGTGTAGATTTTTCTAGACATTTGGAATTTAACCTTGTGGGAGATTTTATCAACGGAGCTAGGTTGAAAAGATCACACTGTGATTTCAGTTCATCAGATGCAGATGTTAGCCAGTCCCAGTTCAAATCACCAAGAATAAGCAATTCACCATGATTTACTTGTGACAGAAGATTGATCAAAATACAAAGAGAATTGCTTGAAGCGGAGGGAGGCCGATAGCATCCTGCAACCATAATATTGATGAGATTTTTGGATATTTCAATATCAAGAGCTAGAAAATCCAAATCACTCACTGAAGTGGAGAGAATCACATTAGCTGTAAAACAATTTTTGACATAAACAGCCACTCCTCCACCCCTCTTTTTCACACGATCTGCCCGAAAGATATTGTAACCTTCAATATTCAATTTTCTGTTACTTTCCGAATTCTTCAACCAGGTTTCTGATAAAACCACAATGTCAGCATTTGTAGAGTTAATCCACACTGAAAACATATCCATTTTATGACGCAAGCTCCTCACATTAATGTGTATTATTCCAAGTCCAGTTCTTGCTTTAAAATCAGCTGAGTAAGACACTGATTGTCTGGTCCAGGGTTACTTTCAACATCTCCAGCAAGCACCAACAAGCATATTATAAAGAACTTACGTTTCATGTTTCTCCAGTTTTCAAGATTAGTCTTCATTCTTGAAAACTGGAGAAACATTTTTTAACAGCCAGCTTCACTGTTAAAGTTGAAGTTCCTCGCGTACTTGCGATTTGTAACAGCCTGGGCGTTAATCATTCTAACTTTGTAGGGCCTGTAATGGCTCTGTGGTATATAAATGCCTTCTCTAATGTGACAATTGTGTTTGAGGTGTTATGAATTTGAAGTCGTTTGGCATTCTCCTGAGTCAATACACCCACTGTGATGGATTGTCTTTAGCAGTTTTTAAGTCATACCACAATAAAATAACTGGAAAAGCAACATTTGCATCCACAGTTTGCAGTTAATGGAGCAAAGCATTCTCCACCACTGGTAAAACTTAAATATTCACATATATGATACCATACTGTAGGTCTTGAGTTTCTAAGGCTTAAGGTGTCAGAACATGCTGTAAGAAGTTCGTATCCAAAGTAGGACCCAGCTCATCAGTGCCCTAAAACTGCCACGCTCACAGTGTGCATGCTCATTTACGCCTAAATTCATAAGAGCCATTTAATCTCTTATTCATGAGAAAAACAAGAAGCTTGTTGGCTCAGCTAGCTCGGAAGAACTTCAGTGGTAAAGGCCCGTGCAGTGTTGTTTCCCCAACCACAGAGCCCCGGCAACGTCCGTGTGTTTCGTCTCCAAAGAGACGAACACAGCCGGGAATAGAGGCGATGATATCCACGAGCCTAATTAGCTTACGCTGTGCTGTATGGGCGACCAATTAATTCTTTCACACAGTGACTGTGTACAGCACATGCAGGAGCGTGTCAGATCAATTACGTTGGCTTGGAGCAAGAAAAGGGAAGGACGTTTTGTATTGATGATTATATGGAACTGCCCTCACACTGGAAGTAGCAATGTCTACGTTTTACTTAACCAACTGCAAGATGTACATTGTTAAGCATTAAAAGAGTCTTTTGAGAGTTCATTAGCTTTAAGTATGAGTGGCATGAGAAATGCAGAAACACATACATTTATGTCAGCATGCTTCACAGTTGGATGTGTGTGTTTGTGCAATACTGTTTCAGCAACACAGTGTAAATATGCATGTTTGTGTGTCCCTGTGTTTGTGCTTATTTAGGTGTATGCATATACATATATAGGTCTGAATAAAGAGGAGAGATTTTGCTGTCATTTAACACAAAAAAGATTGTCAATGGTAGCGTTTCTTGAGGATAAGAGACAGGAAGAGAAAGAAACACAGAGAAAGGAAATGGGCAGTCACAAAGACTAAGGTAGTGATTGGACTGGGATTTGCATACACTAGTACGGCTTTTTTTTTTTTTCCTTAGGTTAACTACGTGCTTCACAATGTGTACTGCAGCTGCCTTCTATGAAAGGAAGTGGCTCCTCTTATGCCAAGCTTTCAATTTCATTTGGCTATACAGAGCAAAATGATTGCTGGAACAAAGGGCAGAGCAGCAGAGATGTGGAGGGGAGGGTAGAGGTGGGAGATGAGAAAAGAATGAGGCTGAAGAAGTGACAGCCATTATCACACATATTACAGCAGTTTGTCTATAGCAGTCCGTCTCCTGAGGCCCGATGCATAATGGCTGAAAGAAATAAACTTGAGGATGGAAGGGTCGCTGGGACTTTGTAAATAAATAAAGCCCATTAGAATAGAATATATAATAAAATTTTATGCCAGTAATTAAACAATAAAAAAGATAAAACAATAAAATAGATTGAAAATATGCGCAAGGCTGTAAGAATGGAAGTGTACATTTCAAGGAATATCTCACCACTAATTGTTTGGCTGTCCAAACCATGGTGGTTTATGTAGTCCATTAAAACTACAACCACACCACACTGCATATTGACAGAGAAATTGCCAGTCTGTTGCTAAGTGAGCCTGAACCACATTGCCTACATGTACCAGACCAGCTCAGCTTCAAATTCATGACTTGATACTCCTTTCACTACCTGGTCATTCTGCAGCCAAAGTGTACAGAAACCACTGTGAGCAGGATAAATTACAAGCTGATTCTGTGCTCTTGTATTTTTAAAATCATTAACATTTTCTATCTGATCTTAGTCGGCCCACGCAGATGTCTGTAGCCTTAAAAGTCAGCGACAAAAAAAATAGGTGAGACAATCATTAAAGGTCACAATTCATCGCGGCTTCCTGACCACACAGGTGGCTGAGGCTGTAAATTCTCTTGTCTATCCTCAAACAAACTTAAAATAGCAGTGTTGAACGCGGTGGGAACAAATGATGCTGGAATTATGCTTCTCCATGCACACCTCCACAAATCTCAGCAAACACGTCATGCTGCTGATCTGTGCGTCAAGCAAGTCGACCGGTTGATTCTGCTCCTGTCGGACGTGGGTTGAAAAGGAAGACGTGAACGAGTGTAAACTTGCAACATGCGAGTATGAAATAAACTGCCACATGCAGCCTGGACATGTGTAATGCAGTCAGATTAACTGAAGGAGTTATCATCGAGCCATTACTTCTAAATGAAAACGGCCATTTCATCAGAGACAGCTCATGGAAAATGTGGCTTTAAAATGCCTGCCTTGTAATGACACATTAGATATTAGCTTGGTAATATTGTGAACGTTTGAAAGACGTCATTGACCATATGGTCTGTATGGAAAAATAACATACAGTACATATGTTGGAGAAGCAACCTTCAAAGTCAGGGCAGTGTGGCCTCGCAGCCTTACCTCCCTCCAAGCTGTAATCATGTGGACAAAAAGCATGGTGTGTAATGATGGCTGTCTAAATCGCTCTGTACCTTAGGAGCTGAGACAGAGGCTGAAGGTGATTTATTTCTTCATCCTGGCAAGAGGGAGAGGACATCGAGTTACTGTTCAGGTTATAGTGTAGCACAGAAAGTAGGGATGGAAATTTTCACTCAGAACTTGACATTTAAATTTTTGTTATGTCACTGACCACCTACACAAACAAAGACTTGGAGTCTATCAGTAGGCTGGTATGTGCTAATAATGCCAGTCCAGCTTTAGCTTCAGACCATCTCCACTTTAGACACAGTGCATGTTTGTCAGTTTGAGTTGATCTAACTTTTCAACATTTTCCAGCCTCACATTTAAAAACTACATGTTATAAGAAATCCATGACTATAAGACTTTCTCAGGATGGGTTGTTCAGCTCATTCTAGTACTATATAAACCCATAATTCACACACACACACACACACACACACACACACACACACACACACACACACACACACACCTGTTGTCATGAAAGAAGATCCTTTCTCAATCAGACTCACTCAAACACTCACAAATGGCAGTTTAGCCTCTCATAGAACTTGATAGAATAGATTGTTCCCAAGTGCTTAAAACTCCTTGTTGCACTGAATCCTCTCAGTTTCACTATACATGCTCCACTACAGTGTCTTCCTCCTTTGGTTTCCTCACTAAACATCTCTTCATTAGTCCATGCCACTTTTCCCATTTTATACTGCTTTAAAATGTTTGCATCCATGACAGCTGCAGTAACTCCAGGATGCTCAGCTGGCTCCTTGTTGTCTCCCCCACTCCCACTCCCGCTATCTCTCTTGTCAGGCGTCTTCCTAATAACCAGACTTTGGTGTTCTGTGGGTTACGTCTGATGAGCAGCTAAAAAAAAAAAAAAAGCTGGTTGTCAAATAAGGAGCTTTTGAAGACAAGAATACAATGGTTAATGAGGTGCCTTCTGCTATTTCCGTCACTCTCAGATGTACTTTTTGGCAAAGGTTTCTGTGTCTGTATAGTGTGGTATGATAGTAGTGAGCCTATAGCCTCATTTCTTGGGTAGCCTCTGTTAGTTTGTTCGCAATCAAATATTTTTGCACACCATAAAACATATGAGCTTTGAGTATCCTCAGCATCGCTTTAGCAAATGTGACTGTAGAATTATAAACATTCCAGTTTTCAACAAATTAGTTCAAATGAAATCATTAAGCAATTTTTTACTTGTTGATGATTTAAATAATATTTGCCCTTTTAATAGATGTCATGTCTTTAGGTAACAACAAGGTTTTGTAGTTGTAGTTTTCTTTTCTGCTTACTTTTATTATATGTTACAGAGTTTTCATTGCAGGAAGAATTTATTAATCTGAATTGCCAAGCACTGCCCTAAACTAGGCTGAGATAAAAAAAAAAAAAAAGCTGTTTTGTTTGCATTTTAGTAGTTTATGTTGCCTAAAGTTAAGCAGACATAAAGACATCACAAAACAATGATTTGCAACTGACATAAGTAGTTTGTAAATGTAAGGGAATACATCTATCGTGGAATCATTAGGGCTAAATATCCATGTAGCAACACCATGATACCTGCCAACATTCATATCACCTGTCCAAAAATATCCACATGTTTAGTACCAGACTTGCTCTGTTTCTCCTTTTTTGTCAGTAACACTTTGCCTTTTTGTAGAGCCCAGCTCGGAGTCTGAGATAAACCCCAGGCTTGCAGTACTCACTGAGCACAGGCCGGGAGTATCGAGTCAAGCTGTGTGTTCCCGAGGGAAAAGGGTTATTTCACATCCTCAGAGGCCATCATTAGTAGAGTGTGCAAGGGCGGGACTGAGTTGGCTGAAGTCAAATGGATTTACATGGGCATGGAGACAGGTGGAAAAGAAAAAAAAAAGAATCCCTGGCTAATTGTCCATGTTTCAGCAAGAATCTTCCCACTGCTAATTAATCTTATATTGGCTGGGAAAATTCTTGTAATTAGTTTAGCTGTCAATCATTGGTCAGCACAGACTTCCAGAGGTGTGTGCGTGTCTCCTGTGCTGGAACAGAGCAAACGTGGCATGGAGATGGATGTGGTCTGGCATTATGAATATAGAATATGTCAAATGAGTAGTTGCCAGTCATTATGATTTGTAGGCACTGCAACCTTTCCTGTCTCTGGGGGAGATTCCCACTTGCAGATGAACTTCTCTGCTTTAGCATTCAGTCTCGCAGTGTTACTTTTCTTCTTTCTGGTTTCATTTTCAAACATTTCATTTTAAAAACTGCAGTTTTCTTGGGTTATTGACTTTAATGCACTGTCTACACTTCATGTAGCTGTTAAATTCTTAAAAAATCATCAGTCTTAATAGGGTGTGTGAAGGAGTGATGGCTGGTGTCCAATGCTGCTCTCCTTCATAACATCCAGGCTCCAAAGTGCGGGGCCCTTTGTTTGTATATGTAAGTCAAGATTAGAGTGTGTGGATGTGAAATGATTTGGGGGCAACGATGACTCAGAGTCCTGACACCCTGAAATACTGTACGTGGATAATAATTCTTTCAGTCAACTGTCTATTCACATCATATCAATAATTTTAGCTTGTGTAATCATTGTGACGCAGGACCTGCAGTATTTGCTTGTGAAAAAAAGGTGTTCTATATTTAGTATAACCCAGAACTGTATGTACCAATACAGGTACACTTTTAATCAGCACTGCATATACTGCTATCTGTACTTTATAACAATGTATTTGAGGATCAAATAAGTTCAAACTCATTTTCAGTTTGTAGCCTTAGTGTGTGCACTGTGTTATTTAGATAAATATAAGAATCCAATTTATTAGCACATACTCGATATCAAAAAACTTGATGATCCCTTCTGTGTACTGGACTGATGGGTTGATGACATATAACAACAGCAGATTTTATTACATATCCCTACAGCCTTCCATGCACTGAATGGGACACTGTCAGTTGATTACAGTTAGCTTGCCGGTTAAAAAAAAAGTAGGAAAGTTCATGTGGAGCAATCAAACGCACCTTTGTGTTTGATTTTTTTTAAAGCTGGACATCTCATCATCTCTGAGGGTGGAGCAGGTGCAGTTTAGCCTCAGGTCTCCTGAAGAACACATCTTTGTCTGCCTCATCTGTTGGAGGTTTCCCCGTCAGCTGGCATGAAGCTAACTCTCTTTCCCTCTCTTACTCACAAACTGCTTTCATTCACTCAGAGCTCATTTTCAATCTCATCCTCAGGCGGGCCGCCCCATCAGCTGAATTCTCAGTGGACCGGACCCGTCACATCATGTCTTTCCTGACCATGTTGGGACCCAGTCCAGACTGGAACGTGGGTCTGTCTGCTGAGGACTTGTGTACCAAGGAGTGTGGTTGGGCCCAGAGGGTCGTCCAAGACCTAATCCCCTGGGATGCAGGCACTGACAGTGGGGTGACGTATGAGGTCGGTGATAACACCCAAACATTTTGATATTAATTATTAAATACATATTTATTAAAACATTGTGTCACCTCAGGTATTTGCACCCAAACATTCATATTGAAGTAAAAAAACAAATATGTTCTGTGTCCCATGAATGTATGTATAATGACTGATTAAAATAATTCCTAGGATGGAACATTAAGTTAACATTAATTTCTGACATTATATTTAGATTATTGTAAATATCTGTTCATTCTGAATTTGATGGCAGCAACATGATTCAAACACTTTGGGACAGGCGCAACAAGAGACTGAGAATGTTGTGGAGTGATCCAAAAACACCTGTTTGGATCATTCCATAGGTAAACAGGTGCATTGGTAACAGGTGATCATGATCATGATTATCATGATTGGGTATGAAAGGTTCATCCTGGAAAGACTCAGTCGTTCACAAGCAAAACTGGAGAGAGGTTAAACACTTTGTCAAACACCTGCCTGTATGAAGGAGATTACTACATGGGCTCAGGAACACTTTGTAAAACTGTTGTCAGTATTTGCATTTCAGACAGCACTCCAACTTTTTTTGAATCAGGGTTGTATTACTTTAACTTTAAAATTCACCAGTCATCAATACTTTGATTAAAAACGTTAAATAAATACAATCCTCCATTATTACTATTATCAAGCAACAAAAACAGCAGTGTCCCTCTGAATGTGTGACTCAACTCAGGTTACAACCCCACAGTCCCATTACAATCCCAGCCCTCTGTAAACTGTTATTCTCTCCACCTTTTACCCTCCGAATAACCTTCCTCCTCGCTCTCATCACCAGCTGAGTCTTCCCTTCACACTCACATTTTGACCTTGTCATTAAGCCAACCTCTTCTTCTTCATCTGCCTGTCTGCTCACATTCGCAATCACTCCCTCTTTCACCTCTTCACATACTGCCAGTGTGCAACAATTCAAGTGTCATCACCCGTCCAATTCTCCTTTAACAGCCTTGAACGTCTTCCCCTCCCGCCCTCACGCCGAGGTGCTGTCTGCTGCGTGCTTAGTGTCTCCAGTCAGCGCTAACAGAGCAGGCTGTGTGTGTGTGTGTGTGTGTGTGTGTGTGTGTGTGTGTGTGTGTGTGTGTGTATGTGTGTGTGTGAGTGTGTGAGTGCGCGCGTTTGACCAAACTCGATGACGACATGTGTGAAACCTTTGGCTGATCCCTCATAGCGCACACATGAACCCACTGAACTGTGCTCTCTCGCTTGTTTTGGCCGGCCTCAGGAATAATTTCACCCTTCCTCTTCTTCTTCCCTCTTATTTTCAATCTCATATGGTTGCAGAGCAAACAGGGCTTCAACCCTCTATGCATTCATTTTTGGACAGCCCCATAACCCTTTACAGCTTAGACAGGTCAGAACACAGAATGAACAATAAGATAAATAATAATAAGACATGTTGGCGATAAAACATTGTGCTATAATGTCTAAAAGGCTTCTCTGTGAAACCTTATGTGAACTGAAAGTGCAGCGTTTGTATGTTAGACAGCAGGGGTTTTCAAACTGTGAGGTGTGGAGGAAGGCAGAGACTCTGCGTGAGGTGAAAGGGGACAGGCAATCTGAAAACAACAGGAAGTCAGTTATTGTAGTTTGACCCCTTGATTTGGCCAATTTATCAACACGGTCAGCAGTGGGAACCGCAGCAGCGGTCATGATACTCAGCTCATGAAGGAAATTAAGGCGCTTTAACACCCTCAGCATCGAATTTCCGTAATTACCGCCAAAAATCATACTTATTGGATTCATTACTCCGTCAAATTTAGCCTTGCTGGCATGATGCCCATCTTTTTAGATTTCATCTGAGGTATCATTATCTCTTATGTTCACTGAATATATATGTACACAAATCAATAATCATAGAAAATGATGCTCCTTATGACTAAAGAGCCTACCTGAGAATCATCACATTTTTAAAGTAATCCTGCGATAGTTGTCTGTAGCATCCAGTAATTTGAATTTCAAGTATATAATTCTTCTTTTGCAAGCTAAAAACTCACACTGCACCGTGACCCAGTGAGGAAAAAAAGCCTTTTTTGCTATCTCTTATTTTCATTGTTGTTCTAAATGTAGCACTTAAAGCGATCCAGCAACACCCGATGAAGTTCGATGTACTTGCTGTGATTGTTGGTTTGCGTCTACATGGCTGAATGCACTTACTGTAAGTGGCTTTGGATAAAAGTGTCAGCTAAATGAAAGTCACGTAAAATGACTCACACGAGTTTTGCTCTACTAAATTCTCAAAAGAAGTACAGCGTGTGTTAAATGCCAACAAATGACAAAATGACAACTTGCTCAAACTGTGCTGTCCATTTATCCGAGAGTAGGGATGAACACACAAGTATCATCTTTTCAGAGAAATCAGTGAAAGAAACCATTCTGTCCAAAGATTCATGGTGCAGCGGAGGAACAGAGGTTATTCTGGACACAAGGTGGGACTTTGGCTCCTTGTTACAAAATTGTTAAAGGCACAGGAGTGTAACATTGTTCCATTACTTTCACTATATTTTTTAATTGACCACTCATTACTCTTCTTCCCATCGCACTCTCCGTCTCACAAACACGAACAGCTCTGCTCTTTCCCTGTGTTTTTATGGGTGGCCTTGGTGGGGGGTGGAGGATGAGCTGGTCTTCTGCCCCCAGACAGCCTCTGGCACTGATACTCCTATCAACCCCATGCTGGCAGACCTTTACTGTTGACTAATAACAGCATCTCCCATATAAACTACAGCGCTCCTCCACAGCTGCTCTCCGACTTTGTCACTTGTCCTTTGTGTGACTTGTCCTTTGTGTAACTTTGAGTGACTTTGCACTCATTGTACTTGCACACATGTATTTTTCAAACAAATACTGACAGTGTGTTATTTTGGAAATCCCAAAGATCCACAGCTTTGTGTTTTTTTTGTCTCTCTCTCTCTCTCTCTCTCTCTCCCTCCCTCTCTGTCCTTCTTTCAGTCTCCCAACAAGCCCACTGTGCCCCAGGACAAGATCCGTCCCCTGACCAGTCTGGATCATCCACAGAGCCCGTTCTATGACCCGGAAGGGGGCGCCATCACTCCTGTGGCCAGGGTGGTTGTGGAGCGCATCGCCAGAAAGGTCTTTTTTCATACCAGCCAGCTTTTATTAGATTCTAGTTTTTGCAGGATAATGATCATAATTCAGATAAATGCATCATGGTACCTACTTATCTGTTACAGTATGCAAACATTCAGTCAGACAGTGTTTGCCGTAGAGAATAATAATGATACTAACAAGACTTGAAATGTATTGTATATATTACAGCAGAGAGCAGTACAGTGACCTCGTGATTAGCCCTTTCATAGCAATCAAAAAAAAAGGTCTTGGTTAGGTTGTGATCTTGGCCTGATTCCATCTCTGCAAGTTGTTTTTCTCTTCATAGGCACTGATATCATTGCTCTATCTGTATTTTGAGGTGATCTTCCAGCACCAAGCTCCACTGATAAATCAGCAAAATTGGATTGACATAAAAAGTAGAACTGGAATCCTTTCTTATCTGCCTTCGCTAAGAAGTATAGATTCCTTTAAAAAGGTAGGGAACAGGAGAGAGACCTTTCCTTTTTCTGTATCACAGCTCAGCAGGTACGATGATGAGTTCAATCCTCTCCATCAATACTGACATTGATCAGTGTTGGATGGATTTCGTGGTGTCCGTGCGGGGTGGGAGAAGTCTTTCACGAGGCGGAAAAAATCTGTCGAAAAGTCTGCGGCTTTACAAATTGAACAAAAATGAAATACAAGCTTTCAGAAATGTAATTCATGTTCTGAAATGTCAGTTGGTTGTAGTAGTGCTAAGTAAAGTGTAGTTCATTTTCTAGTACATGTTCAGAGTTCAGAGTAGGTGAAGTATAATTACAAGAAATGGAAATGTGCTATTTCTTCAGTCAGTACATTAATGATATTGCCTGCTGTCGAGTAGCACTGTGTAAAGGTAATATTTTGACAAGCATATCAAGAAAAAAAATGAATTGAATAATACGTCAAACGTGTTGTGACGCAGCTCCTGAAAGAACTTCAGCCAATAAATTGACACAAACCGTTGAAAAAAGTAAAAGTTAATTAAAACATTTATATCAGGCATTAAAATTCACTCTCTATGAATCATAAAACCTTTTTCTAATTATACTTTGATGAAACACATTTCCTGGCTGCAAACCAGAGAGGGATAAAAGGTTAGCAGTCCTTCAGTGGCATCTAGAGGCAGCTGTGGGGATTTTGGAGGATTCTTGCTCTATTCTTTTGCCACAGCTATTTTTCATCATTTTCTTACACAGACAACACACACACACTTCTTTGCAGAAGTGACTCATTAATTCTCATACTACATGTCCTCTCCCTGTGTACTGAGTTGATACTACAGCTGAGAGAATTTAAAATAAGCCTATGCCGACCTTCCCATTTACCGGCTGCCACTCTTTCCTTGATAATCATCAGAAAGAAAACAATTTAGACAGAGCAAACACAAAAGTGCACAGAGCACATACAGAGTGATAAACCATGTCACATCACCGCTGTGTGTCTGTGTGCCCACAGGGCGAACAGTGCAACATCGTGCCGGACAACGTGGACGACATTGTTGCAGATATTGCCCAGGAGGAGAAAGAGGAAGGTCTGAACCTTGCTGCCATTTCTATCACTCTCTTTCTTACACATGACTAAACGCATAAGTGGTTGGCTGTATCCACACTCCTTTTTCCAGATGATACTCCCGAGACCTGTATCTACTCCAACTGGTCTCCGTGGTCTGCCTGCAGCTCAGCCACATGTGAAAAGGGCAAGAGGATGAGGCAGAGGATGCTCAAGGCCCAGCTGGACCTCAGTGTGCCCTGCCCACACACCCAGGATTTTGAGCCTTGCATGGGGCCGGGATGCAGCGATGAGGGTGAGAGAACAAAGAACTCCACGTAGATGATGATGCAGAAGACATTCGAATTAATTCTCTAAAAGTTCAGCATCCTCCGTTTATGAGAAGCACTAATGTCTTTGGATAACCTTTCTAAAAATTTTAGAATTATTTCGTCCATTAATGTAATGACACCCTAAGATGTGAGGGCATGTTTAAAAACAGCTTTTTATTGTTTTAGGCCAGGCACCATTCTGCAGCAGCAATTAAGTGAGAGCAGAGGCAACGAGAGCACTTTGTTTATATGGCAGCCTTTTAAATTTTACGGCAAGTCACGTTAAATTGCATAAGGTCATTAAATATATTTTGTAAGATTTTAAGAGTAATTCACTTAAGAATTTATGTCTGCTAGTTGTTAGGGGTTTAATTTCTTGTACTTTTTCATCTTTTCTCTTTATCTCCCTACAATAATTTTTGCTTCAGAGGCAGCAGGTTTTGGTGTAGATTAGTCATCCTGTCATTCTTTGTGTTAATCGAAAGACGAATGAAACTGAAAGACTCTGCCAACCTTTTGCCAAGCACCGTCACCAAACAATGACCAACATGTCCATGACACATGGGGATGATCAGTATTAACACAGATAATTACATAATGTAATGAGGAAACCAAACTTGGTCGCCCATTAAAGTTGATGAATAGGTTGGAGTTGCAGTGTAAGGAACCTGTCATTGTTATTTTAATGGCGGACAGATTGTGCTTTTAGAGGTTAATTATTTGTTCCATGTTTTACACCCTGAACGCTGAATGCAGAAATATTAAGGTCATTACTTTTAACAACTCGATAAACTTTATTTATACAGCAGCTTTTAAAAATAAGTTACAAAGTGCTTTATCGGGGAAAAAGATCAAAACACCACAGTTAAGAAAACTGGGCAAATAAAAATGCAGAAAATGAAATGGAGTATAATATGCCATGATAAAATAAGAGAGCGAAATAAATGTAATGAAAGTGTTTGGATCAGCCAAAAAATTATGCTGGCCATAGACTCACAGATTATTCCAATTAAATGTGCTGATAAAGTAACTCTTGCCTCCTCGTGTTGGTGCCGTAACACACACGCGCACTGGAGTCCTTCAGTGTGGCCTGGCAGACTGCCTACACACATCACTGCACCAAATTTTACATCTTGGAGAGACTACGTATTAAAAGGGCTATAATTCCGACATGGTTCATTGGATATGGAAGTAAAAACCCTGAAATGGAAGCGGAAAGTTAAACCTCACCATCACTGTTTCATTTCAAATCCTGTAAGCTGGAGCGCAGATCCTATACAACTACAGATTAATATTTATTTCTGCCACTTTATCTCCATACCTAAGGCTTGTCTACTACTGGACAACATGCCTCAATCCCAGAATTAAAATGAATAATTACTGGCATTTATTAGTCAGTTTTTACATGTCCACATAATTAATTTATTTTAGCCTTATTTGACTTTACACAGCAGAGACTGTCAGGACAATTTGGTGACCAGAGGGATGGGGTGGTAGAGACAAATAGGGGACAACAAGACTATTATTTGAGTCCCATCACAATCTGATGTGTCACAACAGCAGTGATGGTTTAAAAGGTGTATGTTGACACACAATTCAAAGTGTTTATCTTGTCACTGTGTGCTGATGTTTGTGCACAGAGGTAGACAGCTGGGGTGTGTAGCGTACACACCATAGTCTGTGGATGATTGTGAGGAGCTGTATGGGTGAGCTCATCCTTTTTCTTACTCAAAATTAGTGCCAACTACTGTCGTCAGTCACTGGTGGACATTTATGATCAAACTACTGATTGGTTAGATTAGCAGCTCCTTGTATTACTAGTTCATCTCACCTTTCATTCCTGCATAAGTTGACTACGATGTAACCATGTCATTAACAAGCTATTTGGAAAAGAGAAATAGTTTTTACCTGCTTCTGAAGCTGCAACTACTAGTTAATTAATCGATAAGTGGATTGAAAGGCCTCCATTGCTCCAGTATTTTTCAGTCATGTCAAACATTTGCCAGTTCTAGCTTCTTAAATGTAAGGAATTGCATTTTTCATTTATGATAGTAAAGGAAGGTTTTGGCTGGAAAAAAGAAGCAATTTGAAGATGTCACTTTAGTTCCTGAGAAATTGTGATGAGCGTTTTTATAGACTAAACTATTTATCGATTAATCAATAATGAAAATAATCATTGCAACGGAATTCAAAATTCTGATTGCATCACTCTTGCTGGTGGAACAACTTACTTTTCTACTTTTTACAAACAGAAACGTGAAACAGCATGATCCCTCACATCTGAGACTGTTTCCTCTGTCTGTTCTCTGTCTGTCTCCTGCCTTTGACACCAAATGACTACAAATCTATGATGACAAGAAAGAAGATCTGTTGTTTTGTGTGGTGTGGAACCTGGACATTTTTTAATGAGCCTACATTAACAGTGATCCTGTCGTCTGCTGTTGTGCGTTTGTGCTGTTTCAACAATAATCAAACATATAATGAGTACAGGAGCATACGAAGCTTTTAGAGCTTTGGGTTCACTACACATGACCAAATACACTCTAATATGATCTATTTTTTTATCTAGATTTATTTTATGTTAGGTAAGTATACATATAAAAGTTATATAAAACTTTTCATACAAGAAAGGCAGCTCCAAGTGATTTGCAGTGAGAGTATGAATAAAAAAATAGCAATAACAAGACAGAGATCACAGACAATTCAAAAAGCCCGTATCATACACAGATGAATGTTTCACCTATATGTCAAAAAAAGGAACAGAAATTAACTCTTTAATCTTGCAAAAGTAATTCAAAATGAAATGCGAGAGAACTGTGTTGCATGGTGAGTTTTTTATCAGACACTTCAAAACATTTTTTTTGTCCCTGTATCTCGAGGGAGGCTGCTCCCAAAGGCAGCTTCACTGTAGGTTTCTGTTCTGTCTTTTACTTTGTGGCACAGTGAGCAGCAGAGAGTGAGATCTGATGTCTCTGTCTGTAGGAGCATATAAGCATTATACTCAGGGGGCAAGTCTGTGAATAGATTTACAGACAAGCAATAGGATCAATCCTAAACCTAACAGTGCAAGTGTTGTTCTCTTTGATTTGGTTTAGCAGTCAGCAGCAATTTTCAGCAAAATGTGATGGATTTATAGACATTTTGCACCTGACACCTGAGACTAATGCAGCAGTCAGTCTTACATGTAATTGAAGCATCAACAAGCCCCCCTGTATCTCAGGAAGTAGTTGTCATTTCTGAATGTTTAGAAAAGATGGTAGGCTGTTTTAGTTTTATTCCTTATGTGCAACTAGAAAGTTCAGACTCAGTGATACACACAAAAGACACCTAATTTCTTTCCTGCACTGTAATTAGCTGAGATAGTGGAATTACAGGCAACAGTGGAAGAAGTGTTAAGATACACTACTTAAGTAAAAGTAAATACTTCACTACTAGTAAAAACCCTGTATTCAAAACCTTGCTTAAGTATAAGTACATAAGTGCTGCTGAGTAATGAGTAACTACAACTGTCAGTCAAATGTAGAGTGCAGTGTAGTGGAGTAGAAAGTAAAGTATTTGCCACTGAGATGTCATAAAGTAAAAGTTAAAAGTTAAAGTTGCATAAAATTGACATCTATTACAAGTACAAAGTCGAGTTTGTACTTAAGTACAGCATTTAGTTACATTCCACTACTGATTAATGACAAGTGCAGTTTCTTTCTATATGTGCTCCTTGAGCGAAAACTAGAATCTTTGTTATTGATTCAGTTACCAGTGATTTGTTAAGCAAAACTTCTTGTTTCCTTTAAAACTTTTAGTTTATTGCTTATTGGGTATCTGCAGATATTGAACAAAAATTCTAAAATAGCTTAAATAGTTACATGGCAAACCCCTTGTCAATTAGACATTATACATTCAGATGCTGTAATGCACTTGTGCATCTTGACCTCTGTTTGTGGATTAGTATGGGCATTTCATCTAAAGCAAATAAAATCAATCAAGCTGCACAACACTAATTAGACCATCAATCACATATCAAGCAAGACCCTCAAAAGCCAGTTTTTTTCTGTGACAAAAACTGTGCCAAAAACAGGCTTAAAATCCAGTGTCTCGACCAGATGGAGTTTACATCCAAATTCATGATTTTGACTCTCCTGTGCCTCATTTTGTTAGCTACCAAAATCATAGGCCGCTCTTGAAGCCTGGTGACATCGGTGACCTGTATGTCCTTTGACTCCTCAGATGCTTCCACCTGTATGATGTCAGAGTGGATCACCTGGTCTCCCTGTAGTGTGTCCTGCGGGATGGGCTCACGTTCCCGAGAGCGCTATGTGAAGCAGTTCCCTGATGACGGCTCAGTCTGCACCCTGCCCACAGAGGAGACTGAAAACTGTGTGGTCAATGAAGAATGCTGTGAGTTTTCCCTTGTCCTTTCCAGTTATAATGCAGATCTAGAGTAGCTCTGTGGGTTTTGTCTATGTTGTGTTTCCTTGTTGCCCACAGCTCCCAGCAGTTGTCTGGTGACAGAGTGGGGTGAATGGGATGTCTGCAGCGCCACATGTGGTCTTGGCATGAAGAGGAGAGAGCGCATGGTGAAGATGCCTCCTGCAGATGGCTCCATTTGTGGGGCAGAGGTGCTAGAAGTGGAGAAGTGCATGATGCCAGAATGTCGTGAGTAGCTTCATTTTCATGGCCCACAACTATCCTGACACCTCCTACATTTCAAATCTGGAGAAAAATTGTCTCATTAAGCAACCAGACACAAGGGGCCGGGAGCCTGACTGCAGATCCATGGAAGCAGCACTGATGAGACAATCTTATCTAATTTTCCTGCAGCAGCTCTCTCCTGTTTTCAGATTTAACTCTTAGACAATGAATTCAGAAAAACAACTTTTGAATGACTGTGATTAAATTGCTAGTTGCTATTTCTCTGTTTATATTATTAACGGCTTTCTTTTAAAAAGACACTTCGATCTATTGCAAACACCTGTATTTTTTGACATTAAAATACACATCTGAACATTGGACGCATGTGTTACTAAATGACTCCTGTTGTGTGTAGATACAATCCCCTGCATGCTGACTCCGTGGTCCGACTGGAGTGACTGCAGTGTGACTTGTGGGAAGGGTCTGAGGACACGGCAGCGTATGCTCAAGTCCCCCGTGGAGCTGGGAGAGTGTACAGAGGAGTTAGAGCAGGTGGAGAAGTGTATGCTACCAGAGTGTCGTAAGTACTGAACATCTTCATCTGCACACCCACTTACTGGACATACAGTATGTGCACAACTCTGTGCACGACCTCTGTTGTTCTCTGTTAAATGGAAGGATATTAGATCATTAGCTGTGTGGTCATCAGAAAACAATGCATGCAGCAGAGGCATGTTTTTAAGCAACACACACCATAAGCAGAAATGTATTGGTATCCTAATCCTACTATCAGAGATAAATAATACTTTACTACACCAAGAAGCAAGATAAGCTGTTGCTAAACCAATCAAAACCTTCAAACAGTAACACAATTTCTCGTGTTGTGTCCCCCATAAGGATTGTAATTCATGTATAAGTCCATGTTGTTGTTTTAGGATTTACAGTTAATATTGCATATTTTTTCATGTCAGTGCTTATTAGTTTACAGCCAGGGTGAGGATGCAGACCCATGTGGTTATGTGAAAACAAATCACACCCTCTGGCAAACCAGAAAACTGTTCTCCGTGGTGCTGCTGTATAATTTAAGAAGAAACATACTACATTTCCTAGACATGGGTTCATATATAATCCATGAATTCCAGTAAGCACATTCTCTGCCACAGCTTCTTCCAAACCTGGGCTGCAACTAACAATTATTTTCAGTCAGTCTGTTCATTATTTTGACGATTCCTTGTGAACATTGTGAAAAATGCTCATTGCAATGCTTAAAACCCAGAGTGACATCTTCAAATTGCTTCTTTTGTCTAACCCACAGTCCAAAACCTTCATCTACTGCCATTAATGACAAAGAAAAGCAACAAATTCTTACATTTCAGAAGCCCTGACCATCAATGATTTGATTGTTTTTGCTTGAAAAATTACTGAAATGATTAATCAGTTATCAAAGTAGTCGACAGTTTCCTTTGCTTTACTTATCAATGAATCAGCTAATCGACTCTTTTTGTCTCATTCTGTCTCCTAAGCCATAGACTGTGTCATGTCAGAGTGGACTGAGTGGTCAGAATGCAATAAGTCCTGTGGGAAGGGTCATACCATCCGGACACGCGTGGTGAAGCTGGAGCCTCAGTTTGGAGGAGACCCCTGTTCCGAAACCATCCAGAGGAAGAAGTGTAAGCTCAGGAAGTGCAACCGAGGACAAGCCAACAGCGATGAGAAGAAACGACGCAAGGAACAGCGTGAAAAGAGGAGGAGCAAACAGGGCAGAGTTGAGGGCACCTCCGAGCATCCAGGTTGGCATCCACGCTTTTCACATTGACAACTACAACATCACCCATGATTCTGCCAGCCTCTCTCTTCCCTTTGTCATGTTTTCTGTCTCTTAGGGTGTAAAATGAGACCGTGGTCGAGTTGGACAGAATGCACCAAGCTGTGTGGAGGAGGCATTCAAGAGCGTCTCATGACAGTGAAGCAGAGGTTTAAGACTGCCCAGTTGTCCAGCTGCAAGGACAGGAAGGAGATCAGGGCTTGTAATGTGCACCCCTGCTAGGGAGGAGTTGGGGGAACTATTGTGGAAGGGAGGGAGTGGGGCTGGGAACAGGACAGGGCATGGCACGCTGTCGCACAATGATCCACTGCACTCCGTTTCGGGTTGAGAGATATATGAATCTGTATTGGTTAAATCCAGAGCTCAGGTCAGTTGAAAGATCTCACTGGAAAACTCTGCATTTAAACTACGCCGATTCTTCTGTGCTTTCAAACTGGCTCTGATACACATACGACTCTTTTGCAAGGTTACTGTAAACTTGTTGTGGTATAATATATCTTGAAAATATATAATTATAAGATATGAATTGATTTAATAATAAGATAAAGAACTGTTATATCTTGTGGTATCCTTCAGTAGTACGGTATATTCCAGACTTTAAAGCACAGGTGCCCAGCCATTCCAGTGTTTTATATGCCTTCAATTGTTCAGTTGTTTCTAGGACACAAAATGCCCAGTTGACTTTTTACCCAGCTATATTGTTGTACATGTAGATGCACCAGGATTGAGATATATATGATTTTGAGCATTATTAGAAGATTTTGTTATTTTTTTGCTGTGGAATTTTTTGATAAGAATGTGTCCCAAGATTCTTACCAAAGTCTTGTGTAGATGTTTTCTAGATCTCTTCCCTTCCTTTTCTTTATCTCTGTTCCTCTAACATATTAATATTTTGGAATAATATCACCTTTACAATAAAAGTAAATGTGACAACTTGTCACCTGGACCTGTCTTTTTATTTGGGGGATAAAGGTGTATGTAGTCGTGCAGTACATTGCTGCTGCCACGAGGTGGGGACAACTGGCTTCAAACCTCTGCCTTTTGTCAGGAAACTGGTCCTGAGGCTGCTAGTTCCTGTGTCAGTGAATTATCCCTGAGCACACAGATTGCAAGGCCACAAGGGGGCAGTGTGATGAATGGAAGATCCAAAATTGCATATGGGTATTTTATTCATTTTTGTATCTCAATTTGATATATGAAAACTGCCTGAAACTGAAAATATGCAGCACTTTATAATTCATATAGTAGCAAATTGAATAACTTCTCTGCAAAGGCAAAGCGACAAGACAATAATTTGACAGTAATGGCCTTCGAGACAGAGATTGAAGATGATTCAAAGGGTTTTTGCTTCCCTGCAGAGAGGGTGTACTCTCACTTTAAAGGACCATGGAGGCTGTAGCACAGTCAGTTTTTACATACATGTGCTGGCTGAAATCTTAAAAGAATCTGCCCCCCCCCCCCCCCCC